>VZUI01036989.1:0-183389 GCA_013401135.1 Cettia cetti | reverse complement strand
TTCCTTTTTTTTTTTTTTTTTTTTTTTTTTCAAAAAGAGAGTTTACTTTTGATTTCCAGATGACATCACTTACAAATTTCTGTTACTAGTAAAACAACAGACGTGGAATTCTCAATGGAATAAAGTGCATTAAAATAGGAGGGCCATAATGTTTAATAACTTCAAAAACAAAACCAACAATAACAAAAAAAGAAAATCAGTATGCTAGACACGTGTTTTCCACTAACAACATTGTCTGTAGTGTCCTAAAACCATTTAAGTCTGTTTGTCCAAGGTTAGCAGTCTACAGCTGTCTCTTCTGTTGCTCTACTAAAATGTTGACACCTCATTTTTTACTTTTTTTAACCTTTAATGGTATAATGGTTAATTTGTAAAATTCCTGTATTTGACATTGTTTTTCTTTTTATTTTACTCCCTGCTTTTTGCATTCTCCTCTTTTTTTTCTCCCACCCTTCATTCCCATTTTTTATTATTATTTTTGTCTTGTGTTACCTTCTTTCCTTCTCTCCCTCATCCCTGCTATTCCTGCTGCTATAGCCTCACAGGCTGGGGAAGCTGGCCGAGCAGGTAGGGGATTTTCATGTTCCCTCAATACCCACCTATCAGCTTCCAACAGTGGGACAGACTAGAAATTGAGTTTGGAGATTTGGGGATTTTCAGATCCTTCTATAAAATTATAAATAAGTCCATTATAGCTTTATCTGGATGCAGGTTTCATCAAATATTAGATGTCCATTGTAACTATTTCATTCATGCTGAAAATAATAAAATCCATAGTGATTGTCTTTGATTTTCAAACTTGATTGTTTCCATTATTTTATAAATCAAAACAGCTTTAGTTTTATTTTTAAAGATAACCAATTTTTCCTTGGTTTTGGTTTTTTTCTTTTCAACATTGCATATATTTCAAATAAGTTCTCCACTCAGCACTAGTCTGTTACACTGCTGAGTTTACCAGTAGACTGAGAATCGTGTCGTTAATAGCTAGAGAGGATATTGTACCTTGTATTGTGTATAACAAGCTAAAGAGGCTAACATGCATGTGCAGCTCTATTACTCCTGTTCTCCTCTGGTGGTGGGTGATGATCAGTACCTGTTCAGTAAGTATCAATTGGTAGTGGTAACACTTACCCCCTGTAGATACAAAAATCAGCTATTTGTGAGTCTGGGTTGCAATTTTAAGTGCTCAAAAAATTTTGGAACAATCAGCCAGCATTGCAGAAATGTAAAATTTAGCCCTAGACATTCCTAATGTGAAGAATTATACTCTACAATGTATCCCAAATGGGACAGAAGTCTCTAGGAGTTCATGTTGCCTGCTGGTTTAAGTAGTAGATGTCTAAATAACTGGTAAAGGAGTTTGTGCATCTGGAGTTTACCAAGCTTAGGAGAATTCCTCTGCAGAAAAGAAAATTTCCAACGTGCCAGTGTTCCAGAATGAAGCCGTGCTTTTCTTCTAGCTTTGTGCTTAGCAGCAGCATGAGGTCTGCAGCAGAGAAGAGAGCCCTAGCCTGGAGCATTAAGAATTCACATGATGTTCAGTGGTGATGAGTTTGAAGTTTTGGATAAGGGCAGGCTTAGCAGGCTGCAAAACTGCAGAAAAGCTGTGGGTGGAAAGGCCTAAAGACTGCATCATCTCTGCATGAAAGGAAACTAAAATTAGTCTGCCTCTTTTCAAGTAACTAAATATTGTGACATAAAGCAAGGGTTTAAATTATACAGTGGAAGACTGAAAAGGATCAGAATAATTGCTTAACAGACCTTCAGTCCAGATTGGTTCATGTCATGCGTGCTACCTTTACTATCTTTAGCTTCAAATATATTCTCTGTTGCATGTATGGAAGACTCTCAGTAAACCATGCTTCACATTCCTGACCATGTGCTTCTGCCATTAAACTGTGTCTCCTCAGCAATTTCCGCCTTCCTTTATATGGCAAAACATGTTTAACATTTTTTGTATGTATCCATGTGCTGATTACTTGGCCTTTTGTAGCAAATAAAACCTCTGTTGACATGTGTTGGTTAAGTAGTCTGACTGTTTTATGTTTTTCTGAACTCCAAGGTGACAAGTGCCTCATGGTAGGTATGTTTCCAGTGCTTGTTCTGATTCTGTAAAGCTGAGCTTTGGTTGATGAATACCTTAAATATAACTTGTCATTTGATTAGCATAATTAGCGCTGAAATGAATGTTTGGTTGTTTGGGGGGTAAAACTCTTTTCTCCTCCCAGCCATCAGGTTCTGATTAGCTGATATTGTTGTTTACAGGGAACATCTGGACCAGATCCCACCACAGTGTATGTTGATATGAGGGCACTGAGGCATGACAGGTCGGAACCACCTTTTTCTTTTTCTCTAATACACACAATTAACAGAGTTTCTAGCAAGAAAGCTGCTTACAGCACACCTCATGGACCCTGGAAACCATTGCAAATCTCACAAATAATTTGTGTTGACTCCTACCAGCAAGCAGACACAGACATTTGTATTGGTTAATTAATTTTACCATTGATAAATCCGAGGCATCTGACATCACTACTGCAATGACTAACAAGATTCCTTGCCTTTATTGCCATCAGGATTTCATGACACTTGTATTCAGGGGGTGCAGCCTAGCCAGTCCCCACGGACTGGAGACCTATTGGGCATTTTAGCTTCACAGAGGTGTTTCTCCTAGCTTGGCAGCTGTTTGCCTGTCAGGAGATCATGGTGGGATTTGCTGCAGTTCTTAATGCTGCAGCACTATGAGGGGATGGATTATTTGCTTCAGCCACTGTGAGCAACCACATTCTGTAATTGTGGGTATTTTTCAGTTCCATCTTGAGTGTTAGATATGTATACAATGAGTGAGAAATAAAATTTATCACTTAGTGGTTGGAGGCAAGCTTGAGATCTCAGGTGTGATTTTAAAAAATACCCATGCACATATATTTCAGTTTTCCAATACTCTGGTCACGAGTCTCTTTACAGAACTGTAACAAACCAAGAAGTTTTCTATGAACTCTGGAAAAGGTGAACATTTGATTAACAGTCCTGGTTCCCTCAAAAAATCATTATCCAAGTAGGGAGCTTCTTTGTTCTTTTTCTTTCATCCTTAAAAGCTTAACAGAGAATTTGCCCCCCAGCTCTATCAAAGTGACCAGTTGAGCTTGCTGAGTACAAACCTTGGAGTACTGCAAGCCCAAATTACCCACTGGACAGTTAGATCAGATAGACATGTAGGTATTTTCTTGTTGCACATGGAGTTTGGCAGGTGGAAGAAAGGAGCTGCAGGATTATTTCTTTATTCTTTTTGCAGACAATGATTCCAATAGTAACACTTAAGTTTGGTCTGTCTTTTGGGACATTACTGTCTGCATAACCCAGGCACAGAGATTTGGTGTTCCTGGCCCAGCAACTGCAGTAGTGTGGAGAGTCCACTGTCATACTCAACCCAGAAAAGAAAAAAGGCCTTTTCTATTGAAAGAGAATGTAATATTCACAGTCAGTAAAAGTTATAAATAATAAAAAAATATGTTTAAAGAGAGGAATTAAGATTTACTGTTCATAAAAATTGCACAAACCATGGGTATACACTATTTTCCTGCCTTAGCATGTCATTGAGAAGTAGGCATCATTATCAAGATCAGGCTTTGCAGTGTTTTAATTTATATTTAGTGACTAGTTCTGCAGAACATGAAAGATGATCTTTAGAGCTGGTTCTCGTATTGTGGTAATGCAGATTTTAATTTGATGGTTTAAAGCTCTGCCTCATTTACCCAATCCTGTGGAATTTAGAATTAGATTAGTGGGTCATAAATTGAGGGAGAAAAGAACTGTATTTGACATAGTCTCTTCACACTTGCTGTTTTTAATCATTTTAGTGGAACTGAATGTGCCTCTTACTTAGCAGTGTGTGAAAGATTCCTGTAAATATCTGTGAGACCATAGAGTAGCAACCCACAGAGTCTTTGCAGGCCAGCCAGTCCCCCAACAATATGAACACTTTACACTGTACATTTATTGTGAGAAAACGTTTTTCATAATTTGTATTTTAGAAGATATTTTTCGGGGTCTGAAACAGACTGAACATTTTCTTTTTCTTGGCATGATAACACTCTCTAGTTGCTTCAAAAAACAGCTGTAGTTCATCTCTTTGAGATAATTCAAATCCTGTTCACATCCATAGAAATTAATAATCAGTTTCAATACAACTATTTCAAGATCATCCAGTAATTATGTGCTTGTGCACTTTACAGCTTATGAAAATGTCGTTTTCTTGTAGGCATTTAGGTCAAAATACCAGTGCTAGGTACAATCTTTGTGGACATCCAGGGGTGGTTGTTTGACCAAACTAGATGTTTCTTTCCTGCCAGCTCTCCCTGGATTTGGATGGTTTGCTTCTCAGGTCAGGGTGGAGGTTTTCAAACACCTTTTTGTCTGTGTCCCTGTGTGGTTTGGAGCTAACAGCCCATTGGTTTTGCTGCTGGGACTCTGGCCATAGGACTGAGTTCACCTGGAGGTTCAGGAGACTGGTACCAGGGGGTGCAACCACCTGGTCAGTTCTGACACTGGAAGAAGGTTTGACTGCCTGGCTGTGAGCATCTAGTGCAGTTCTAGGTGCTTCAGCTTCTCAAGTAGCATCTCTCATGGAGTCACGTTGTACTTGTTAGCCCTAAGGAGTGTCCCAGCCACCCTGAGCTGTCTCAAATGGCATTAGACACCTGTTTTTGGGATCTGAGTAGCATGAAAAGCAAGAATATACAGCTCTGGCTTGCTGTTGGTGACAGGATACCAGTATCATTGTACTTGGCATTTTGCTGATTTTCTATGAATCAGGGTGTCCTCAGGATGGCCTGAGGAAAGAGTGGGCAAAGACAGGCAAGTCCCACACAGGCTTTTAATAAAAAACAGAGGACTCCTGAGTTATCTACCAGGTGGGTGATGTGCCCCTGCAGTGCAGAGCAGAGCAGTTTACAGAGCTTACAGAGGTTAACTCAGCTCCAAAGGACAGAGTAGGTGAATTAATACTTCCCAGCACAGCACAGAGGCTCCTGGCTGCTGCCTCCTTGTGCAGCTCAGGCCATGGCCATGTGCCCACAGGCATCCTCAGGGAGGGATGGGCTGCAGAGCTCCAGGTGGGAGCACCCACTCAGGTCATTGCTGCATTTCTCTGCCTCTGGGAAAGCAATTTTATTCCCTCTCCCTCACAAAAGAGGAAAATAAATTGAATAAATATATATGTATTCTTGTACGTATTCTTGTACTGCTTCTAAAGGCCTGGCTGTTCCATCATATTTTTGACCAGTCATGCTCTCCTCAGAAAGCTTTTCAGGTGGTTAAGCACAAGATGCCTAAACATGCTAAAAGCTGAGAAGTGCTTGGAAGATAAAAAAGGGAGAGATGAGAGACAGAGCTTTTTCTCATCATGCCAAAACACCATATACTTGAAAGGTGGTGACTTTTACATTTGTAGCCTTTCATACCAGTAAAGATGTAAATTTGAAGCCCAAGCATCCCTGGTATCTGGATTGTTCTAAATGTTCATGTGTTTATAAAATGTCCAGCAAAAACCACATTTCTGATATTAAAATAAAAATTTCACAGCTTCTTCATCCTTAACAGTGCTTGGTGGAAAAACTATTTTTTGGTGGAAAAACTATTTATTATCCTTAACAGTGCTTGGTGGAAAAACTATTTTTTGGTGGAAAAACTATTTATTGGCAAAACAAGCCAATTCATCAAACTGAGAATAAACCTAAATAAATTTTTCTTTCCCATCAACAGGGCAAAAATATTTTCAACTGTTCTGCAGCAGGTCAGGCTGCATTCTCAAATGCTTCAGCACATTTGTAAACATCCTAAACCATATTTTTTTTAGACTAATTCAAAACTGTTTTCAAAATGTTACAATTTTAATGTGATAATACATATTTTGAAATTATCTTGTATTTGAAACTAGCAGGTATGAATTAGAAATAAAATGACATTGAAAATATTGAAATATTTTTACTGCTATGAATTGTTTCTTAAATTTTTAACATAGGAATGTCTTTTCCTGGGTATCCGTACCTTTCATATTCTAAATGTTTTATTGACAATTTCCTCAGAAATTTTAAATAGTGAGCTGAAGGATCCATCTGGTTACAGCTGGGAGATCATTGGTCTTCTCCTAAAGTTGAAACTTGATGCAAACCCTGTAAAGATAAACATCCCCTTTCATCCTAATTATTCTTTTGTATCTCAAAACTTTATCCATTAAAAAAAAAAAAAGAAAAAGAAAACCACTGTTCTGCCCTAAGTGGAGCCAGGGAAGATCTACTTTGATATTGTAGTTTGTTTTTTAAAGGATAAGAAGAGTAAAAGGAAACATATTCATTGGAATCTGTCTACGCCCAAAAGCAGATAAAAATGTCACCAGTCTTTTTGTTCAGTAGCAGATAGTGACAACTTAGGAGCTTTGATGTAGTGGAAGCTTGGACTCCCTGGGGGAGAGAGCCACTAACCAAGTCACAAATGTATTGATGAAGACTTAGATACCATTTTGGATGCATTTGTCATAGACAGTTCCCTCTTATTTTGACTACAAATTATATTTAGTTTATGTTTATTGATCTGCATTGACATTTTGTATCAAACTGGGCAAGAATGAAGACTTTCAGCCAGTGCTGGTAAACACTGTTTTCTATTTTATTTGATGCCATCTCTAGTTTCACACATGCAGGCATCATGCAGGCATCCTTTCCCATGATGTCCTTCTTATCCTGTCTTCAAACTTCAGTATACCCTTTGGTGAAATAATAGGTGCATTAAATGATCTTTTAAATTATTCAGTTTCATCTAGTTAAGTCTGTAGGGTAATAAATATGGAAAAATTAATTTATTAAACTCTTTTGTGGTTTACTAGAGTTCCTTTTGAGCTACACGTAATGGTGAGCTGCTGGGATAGACAGATATGGTGAGGCAGCTGGCACAAAGAGAGACTCAAATCCTGGTGTGGGATATTGCCAAACAGACCAGAAGCACAAAGATGTATTTGGTTCAAGTTATTAATTTTTTTAGTCTGGTATTATTCAATTTGTTTCTTGTGACAGCCATAGTCTTTCATTGAAATGCTCCCAATCATTAGAACAATTATTTTAACCTGATTATCCTCTTTATTAAACAAGCCATCTGCGGAGCTGTACAAAATAGATATCTTTTTCCATGTGGCCGCTGACATCTTCTTGGAGTGATGCAAATTAATGTAGCTCCTAAAAAAAAAAATACCTTGTATGTACTTAGTTTGTCATTAGCAGGCTAGATTTCTTAGGAGGTCATTTGTGTGTTGTACTAATAATAATAAGCAAGTCTTACTTTTTGTTTTGGTTTCTGAGAGTATTCAGATATCTCTGAACTTCCTTCAGACTTGCTCAGACATTGTCTCCCTGACAAAGGTGTTTTCAGAGGATGGAAATTCTGAATCTCATTCCTCAAGAAAATAAGGGAACACTTGTAGCGTTTCAAAGAAATGAGAAAACAGTTACTTAGGATTTATTTTTATAGATTGCTTATCCACTAAGCCCAGTCTCAAATCCAGGCTCTGTCAAAAGGAATCAGTAAAGGCTTTGACTTCATTCTAATATATTCCAGCATTTCAGACTTCATGCAGGAGCAGAAAAATAGCCTTTTATTATGACTGTCAATTGTTTATCTTTCTTGCATTTTACTGAAACTTTCTTGTTATGTATACATTGTTTGAGGCAATACCAAACAGCAAAGCCACAGGAGCTTTGTTACCTTATTCTCAAACATTTCTCCTCCATTTACCTTGAAAAATACTTTTGTTAAAGGGTTGCCATACATAAGAACTCCTTAGCTGAGGTTTTAGCTGAGCTGTAGCCACAGCAGTGCTCTGTAGCACAGTCATGGTGTGGAGGGGAACCATTTTATATTTACACAGGAGGGAGAAGAGACTGGGGTGAGGTGTGTCAGAAGGAGACTTGCTAATAGCAAGTGACAGTGAAATAGTTGCCTTTTGTGAAAATTTAATTGATTAATCCTATTTGAAAGCCGTTTGCCAATGGTAGAAAAAGAGAAGCTTTGAGGAGTGTTCCCTTGATGCTGGGGGCAGCAGGGCTTTTGCAGCTCCTGCAGTGGGTTATAGCATACAGAGCCCAGTCACAGGTTAGAGAAAATCACAGTCCTCTGTTGTTCACTGTGTGGGGTCCAAAGGGGTGGTTAAAATCCATCACTACCCTCTGTGACACCCAGCCAGCATTTCCCTTGCAGTGAGATTCTCTAGGCAGAGGGCATGGGTTGTTTTGAGGTGTAAAGTTCCATATACCTGGTGAACTGTTTAAAACATAGGCCTTCCTGGTCATTGTCCTGAGAGTGCTTTAGACACAATAAACTCATTTTGCAAGTGGAATTGTCAAGTGCTACCTCCAGCAGTGCCATTACTGTCTCCCTGGGCTTCAGGGATATTCTCATATGGGTGGCTCCAATTCCACACATCACCCATACTTCGTTGTAATTGTTTGGATTTCATTTCTGTTATCACAGAATTTTTTTTTTTTTTTGTGAAAGTGAAAAGATTTGCACCCCTATGGAGTCAGTAGAAGTAACTCAGCTTAGAGAAGGGCCTGAGGTCTTTAAAATAAAACCTGAGTCCCTCAAAGATTTAAGTACAAAAAGAAATGATGCAGTTTGGTTTTGAGGAGTCTTTGTAGAACCGCCTGGCTTTTAGGTATTTTGCCTGTTAGCTTTCAGAATCTTATTTGTGAGTAAAAGCTGTTTGTCATGGTACTGGCAAAACCCTCCTTCTTCATGTTTTTCCCCAGGAGAAGATACAGCTTTGGCCTTTTAGCAGTATTGTACTTTCTTTCTGCCATGCAAACACTGCTGTCTCAAAAATCCCCTTGGTGTTGTTTCTGATCTATGGGAAACAAATCTCCCAGAAAGAAAAGTTAATTTGGGCTGATAAGCATCATGTGAATACTTTCAGTTCTGGCTTAGAGAGGAGGAAAGGTTCTCTCTTGCTGTTCTGACTGCATCAGGAGACCAACTTGTTTAATATCTGTATACTGAATAGTCAATGATCAGGAATAAAGCTGATGGCCTGCAAAACTGAAGAGGAGCAAATATTGTTGAAAAAATTGTACTGTTTACGCATGAGGATCCAGAGTTTTAACCAAAGTTGCAAATGTACCTTTAAAAGAACTTTGAAAGATGCCTCATGTTTCCAGGCATAGCATGACTTCCATGCAGGGCAGAAGAAAGGGAGAAATGTCCAAGAACTAGAGGGGTGGGAGCCCTACCAAGTAATTTTTGTGCTTTCTAAGGCAAGATTGCTTGTCACTGAAGTATTTCCTACCTTGACACAAGCCCATTTCTTCCTTGATAAAGTCATTTTCAAGAGAAATGCATATCATGGTTTTAGTGGAACAGGGCAATAAGAGTTGGCTCCAAATATGGTCTTTGAGAGAGGATGTGGTTTAGGATAGTTTAACTATAAATTAAAAAATTCCAGTTATATTTCCCTGGAGGGTTTAGGGGAAAGAGAATATTGTCCTGTGCACCAAGTAAGACAAAGGGAAAACAAAAAGCTCTAGCTTTCCAGAAAGGTGAGTGTACTGCAGCTGTACAGTTATTGTGCTACTGTTTGCAAGTAACATTTGCATGACAATTTTCGAGTATTGAGTAAAAGAACTAGATGGAAAATGGTTCAATTTTTTTTTTACAAAGCAGTTTTGAGTGTAACAATAATTTCACTGAAATTATAAAATTTCAGTAAAATTATTGAGAATTTCACTGCTTATTAGATTTCCAGCTTACTAAAATACACCAATGTATTTATTCTTGAAGAGTGTCTCACACTTTAAAAAAAGGATTTCCCATTTCCAGGTATACTGAGTTTCCTTGGTGTTACAGGTCCTTCTCTTTCAATCATGCTTCTCATGGAAGTTGGGAATAGATAAAACAAGCTGGCTGCCCAGATTTCTGAGGAAGATTTCTTAAAAATTCTTCCTTTTTTGTTACCTACAAGCCATACTTCTTTCTTTCTCTCTTGCAGACTTTGCTGAGAGTCTAGCTCTACAGTTACAGGAATGTCTTAATAATATGGAATTTTGATTCTTCCATTTTTTAATGCAAATAAGATGTATTATGTATTTGATTTTTACAGATAATGTATTCTGAAACAATTTGCTTTCCTTCACTTTGGCATATACTCTTAATGGACTGCTAAACACTGATTCTTGAAAAGTGCCAAGTGATCAGCATAGGGTATGTTTGCTGTTGCAGTGTTGGAGGGAAATGTGCTGGTTTCTCACACTGCTGCCTTAGAGGGCATTTTACAAGGCATCTGCTTTGGAAGGGGAAACACTTAATGAATATATGTAAGATTTGGAACAAGGCTTTGTAGCTTCTGCAGCCCTAACCACAGACTGTGCTGTGCTATAAGAGATGGTGCTTCCTACGTGCTCTCCATCCCTCTTTCCGTTCTCCTCTTCTCTTGCCAGCCTTTTCAGGAGGACAGAGCCTTTGCCATGCCACACACTTAGGTTTTTGTGGCAAATAATTCAGCACAGGATGCTGTGCTTCCAGTTACCCCTAGGAAATGGGCTCTGTCACCTTTGGGACCCACTCCAGCTTGCCAGCCTCAGGCACACATTTGGCTCCTGTTGTCAGTGAAATCTCTGGCTGAAGGAAAACTGAAGAAATGGTTAGGCTTGGGAAGGGGAGCTCTGAATAGTAAAAGCATCCTTTATTTATATAAGGATACAACACTAATTTGGTTAGAGATGTAATACCCTCTTAAATGGCTCCTTTCAATGGATCTCAATGTGTTGCTTCAAGCCCAACTTGTCCCTTTTAGTATGGCACATAATGGAAGTGTCTGTGAGCAGAAGACGAATTTGTGTAAGCAAAGAGTCTCAAGAAGCTCAGCCACGGTTCCCAGTGAGTCTCCAGGACAGGACAGTCCCTTTGCAGTGCCTGCAGGTGTACAAGGCACTGCTGCTCATGGCACCACTGACCTTTCCTTCTGCTCATCTGCAGTTTTAATTGAACTGAGAAAATAGCTTCATGTGTTGGTGTTCCACGCACAGGAAATGTCTCTGGTCGTTGTTAAGGAGAACTTTCTGAAGATTCTTCCCCAAAAATGCAGGGTGAGTCAGCTAATGGTGGGAAATTTGGAGGTTATAGGAAGAGAAGAGGACAGGTTAAGGAAAATTATTTGATTTCAGAACTTCCACCTTTGATTACATTGTAGAAATGTATAATGTGAATATTTCATTAGCAATGCTAAAATAATTTCCATCTTTTGTTAACAACAAATAAGCTAATTCCATTAGCTGAGGATGTTTTTAGATCCCAAGTGCATTATAATTAAAATTTTCCCTGTATGTGAAGTCTCTTTAGAGATTAGGACTAGGAAGACAAAGGGTTACAAAATAGAAAAAGCATATTGCATTAAAGAGAATTGTCAGATCTCAATTGTGATTATGAAAAGTGTTGTAAAAACAATTAGTGATAAACACCATGTCCTGGGAGGTTTGTAATCTGAGTAAAAAGATAGCAGCTGTTAGCAGCTTTATGCCTGGTTTTACAAAGTTGAACCTGAAGCACAGAGAAAGGTGATGCTGTACCGATGGTGCTCGAGGTGCAAGGTGGGAGACCAAATTCTCCAGAGTCCTGGTCCATTGCATTCTCTTGAAATAGTTGTATACTGTGCTTTAAACAATGTTCAAAGTTAATTTAAACAAATTTAATGTGTGAGGACAGCTGGACATTTGAAAGTACTTCAAAGCTGAAAGCAAACATAAACATGTTTGCATACATATATGTAAAAATGTTACTTTTAGATATTCCCATAATCTCTTATGATAAAATTGCTATTGCTTTTTATAATCTGTGAAGCTTTGAGTATTCCCTTTCTGAACCAGAGTTCCTGCCCCATTTTGATTCATTTGCAGCTTTCTGAACTGTTTTAAATCATTCTGTAACTTGTTCTGCTTCTTTGTCCAGCCGTCTGAAGGATTGGAAGTTCTTAGCTTTTGACCTCAGGGAATTTGGCACATGAAGTGTAATTTAGGTTTATAGTGAAGGATTCCTTTAAATTAAAGGAAATGATTTAGTGCTAATTCTTCTTGATTATCAAATTAACATGATTTAAATATATCGTAGGCATACAGAAAGTTCAAAGGTTGTTCATTTGGTTGGTTAAAGTTTGCCTGAAGTTCTTTTGTTAGTCTCAGTTGTATTTATCCATTATCTGAATATATCATGTGATAGGAGAAAAACTGCTCTGAGGAAACCAGGAAGATGCAGGGAAACTTCTTCATTATCTACATTTTCCCTTCAGCCTAAGTATCCAGATGTGCAATTTTCCTGCTTTTCTGATTTGCTATTTGAACCCTGAATGTCATTTTGGAAGGCAGAGCTTATGTTCTTTGATCCATATTTCCATTTTTTTGGTAGAATGACTTCACTGACTTGTTAATTCTGGAATTGTATATGTAGAAACACTTTTTTATTTGAGTAAAGAGAAAATGCACTGACAGTCTTGAGTGTCAAAGAGCCCTGACCCAGTCTAGGATCCCACTGTTACCTACAGTGCCCATCCTTCTTTTAACTGTAGAAAATGAGAAAAGGCTGCATCTGCCCTTTCCCACCAAAAGTCTTACCCAAGCACCATCTCAGGTTGGACATTGATACATATCTGCAAGGTGGTGTTGATGGCAAGAATTCTTAATGATTTGACTCAGAACTGGCAAGTCACTGTGCTCTGGATGTAGCCACACAAAAGGTCTCTGACATTAAATGCCTTTTGGTTACAGTTTGTAATGAACTGGGTCGTTGGCCTTTTTTTCACTGTAAAAGACCATTGTGTTGAAGTCAGAAGAGTCAGTTTGGGCAGATTCTTTTCAGCTTAAGGAAAAATAATTTTCAAGGTGGTCAAAATGCATTAAGCTTTTAATTTTTGCTCATAATGTGTGTTAAAGCATTTTCAGTTTGGAGAGTTAATAGATTTAATTTCAAAACAAAACAAAATGCCCTGAAATATTTAACATAAACAACCTCTTTTTCTGACCTGCATATGGGCTTTTCGATTCCATTTACAACTTTTGTACATATTTAACTTCTTTATTCCAGTTTAATACTGAAAAATTTTCAAATCATCAAAATCTTGCAGAATAAGAAAATATCCACTTTTCCCCCCACAAGCTTAACTTTTAAGGTAAGATGATGTTCAGTAGATAAACTTAAGAAATAGGGCTGGAATGAAACCACTGAGAGACCACTGGCTGTTGCTTTCTGCCAGAGAAAGACTGTGAGCAAGGAGGGGGCTTAAATACATTGGGCTGTATGTTCATCACATCCTATTTGGTTTCCTCTTGGCTTTGTTGCTGAAGGTTTTCAAGTGTGGCAGCATTCAGGAACAGATGCTGAAAGAAATCAGAGTGCAAAATAGCTGGTATTAAAGAAACCAAAGAGTTGAGTTTCCAAGCTGGCTTGCCTGTGAAGTGACATGGTGTGAGAACTGCTCCAGACAGGAGGAAGGGTTGGTGGGATAGGCAGGGAAATCAGAGCTGGAGATGATGTGTGTGAGAATGTGCAGTGCCCAAGCCTGGCTGACAGAAGGTGCTGGCACCAGGCAAGGAGGAAGAAGGCAATTACCATGGCTCAGCTTGAGAGAACGGCTATAAAGGAAAGACAAAAGTGGGGTTTGGCCAAATGGTGTAGGGCAAAAGGCAATCTCTTCAGCTGAGTTATATTGAAAGAGAACAGGGGCACGGGGGAAAAGCTCCTTTGAGCTGGACGTGGAGAGGTAGAAATAACAAGAGGAAGCTAAGACAGATTCATGCCAAGCATTGCAGAGTGAAAAAAAGGTTCCTGTATTTAAAATAAATTCAGCTGAGAAGCAAGCCCTGAAAGGAAGTGGAAGAAGACCATAATTTGAAATACTCTAACAGAAGTAGGCAAAGCACTCAAAAATGCACTGCAGGGAGCAGTCTTTTTTTTGGCAGGGAGCAAGATTTGGATGACCTCATAGCTTCTTTCCATCTCTATTAGAATCACAGAATCCAAACACTCTCTCCGAGCAGCAGCACAGCCGGCTCTGAAGGATTGCCCAGTTTTGGCTCTGTAGTCTTGCTTAGTACCACTCTGCATGTGCCAGCCCCTGCAGATTCCCAAAGCAAGAGTTAACAGCTCTGCTGACAAACTCTCTGATTAGAGTGAAGCACTAGCAAGCTGTGCAGTGTATTTTGGAGAGTTTTCATCACTGAAAGTACCAGATCTAAAATGGAGCATAAACAAAATTTTCAGTTTCATGTAAGATAGTTGGGCAGAAAGACATTGTTGCTACATTTTGATACCCCTTTGCTGCACAGTAATTGCAAAGCCTGGTTAGTTATGGCTGGCCAGTTCCTTTCTGAAGTCAGATTTCAGTTCTACTTTTCTATAGTAAGTGTTTGATTTAAATAAGATGAAATATGTTTGATATATTAAATTGTAACAAGAAGTTGGCACATGCTAGGGGTGGAGCTGCATTCCCCATTAAATCCCAGAAACCAGACTTTGAAACAGTTTTCTCAACTGTACAGGTCAAGTGAGAAAATTTTTCAAGAAAATGTTCTTAGGAGCCAGTGGAAAAAAGTTATGAAAAATACACTCTTCTATAGTGTTCTGTGTAAATATTACAGTTTCATTGTGTATCATCCCTGGTTATGGCTCTGCAACAGTGAAATGATCCTTAAACATATTCTGTCTCCCCCCTCCAATGAGACATTTTACTGGGAGAGAAACCCTGTGTCTGCCCTACGTTGGGTGTTGCAGTTTTGTTTTCCCTCTCAGCTTGGCTGCAAACCACCAGAAGGTGCAAAAGTAGCTTTCACACCCAAGGGCAGCACGTTTCTCCCATCCAGTAGATTTTCAGGCTCTTTGCCCAGTCTGGCTTCACTGCCACATTCTCCTCTGCCCTTCCCAGCAAGGCTCAGCAGCAGAAGAAAACAGAAGGAAGGCTCTGTACTCACTTTGTAAGAGATTGTTTTCATTCCCAACAAAGAACTCCGGAGCACTGCTGCGAAACAGGACTTGTCCTTCCTGGACCTGCGCTGCCTGGAGTGGGTTATGATTATTTGTGAATTTGGAGAGTGTTTGCTGTCATTGTCCTAGGGAGGCTGCAAGGAGCTGTGTGCTTCTTTGCCAGCATCACCTGGGTAATTCAGAGGTGTTGTTTTTAAGGGTATGATGGGGCCTGTGCTCTTCATTTTTAGTTTGCCTACCAGAGCAGCCTTGATAGTGATGCTGTTTCCTCAAGAGGGAAGCAAAGTTTTCAATTGTGTCTGTGTTTGTTAGTGGAAAAAAGGAAATCTCTTGAGGAAAAGTGGTAACAATTGAATTATTTTATGCTGAGGTACAATAAAACTAATTTAAAAAATATTGCCTAATAACCATAATTTATTCACAGGATCTAGTCCCAGTAGAGTTAATGAGACTATTAAGCACTTAAAATTAAGAATGCACATGAGAGTTGCTAACATCAGAATCTCAATCTCATGTTTTACTTACATTGTTTTGAAATATCTTTGTGGCAAATTATTTTTTATTATTTTTGGGTTGAACAGTGCGTTCCCCAATGGATTGCGTTTAGCAGAAACTTTTCAAAAAGGGATCCAGGGGTTTGGGTGCCAAGGGGGCCCTCACAGAAAATGTCCAGAAAATGCCATTTCTATGTTTAGTGCATTGCCGTGAAAACTCTGTAGGGATGTGAGGTGGGAAGCACGGAGTGGGAGAGGTTTAACAGAGCTGGAAAGTGAGAAATTGCACCTTCTGTGGATCATCATGTGCTAAAAATCAGGCAAGGTTAAATGAAACAGGTGGAGAAGGGAACTAGAAGAATACGCCAGTGATAATAAGAACAAGATGGGAAGCACAGATGCTGAAAGCCAAGAGGGGATTGTCAGATTTATGATGTTGATTCGTTTCCAGTAGCCACACCACTGACTATTGAATGTGTTGCTTTATTATTTGTGATTTTTGCTAGGCCTGTAGTTCAGCAGCACTTCATGGAGGCATGTCTTAATGACAGGAAGGGAGCAAAGGCCACCTTTGCTCTCTGGGCAGCTGAACAGTTCAGACATACACTTTTCCTGCCCCAGAGGTTTTCTCTACTGTTATCCAAATAGAATTCTCTTTTAACCTATCTTAAATTACATAAAATTCTTCCTGACCCTTGTTACGCCATCACTCTTAACAGTGCTTGTGGCTGAGGTTTTCTAAATTGTCTTTTTTTAAGATTTTCTCAATTTCACAAATGCTTGTAAAATAACTCTGTTAAAGGAGGTACCAAGTGGGTGAAATGATGACTATTTCTTCCAAGAGTAGCTACCTGTCTGCAAATACCTATTGAAAGACTGGAGATGTCAGTTGTTTGGAAGAACTCCGTTAAAGGCATTTTCTATTCTGGACTAATGTGGATCTTGCAGGACAAGGATATATACATATATATGAAGGCAGAAATATATAGATATTAGTAGCAACTGGTTTTGCAATATTTGATTTCATTTCAATATATACAGAGTTATTTTTAAAACCTTTGCCAAACACTCCTGAATACTTATGATTTGGCTGCCATTTGGGTGGTTGTGTGCCATTTAGTTGCCATTTGCTACCACAAGTGTGGCTGATGTAGATGTACCCTTTATAGAGCAGCATTAATTTAGCCTTGCACACACACATTCTAGAGGGACTCCCATGGCCTGGCTTTCTGCTGCCCAGTGTCTGTGTCTATGGATGAACAAAAGGAGCTGTAGCTTCACTGCTTTTGCCATCAATCAAGTGGTGGCTCTACTGCTTTTCAGCTGCTTTTCAGCACAAAATGTAGAAAACACAGACGTGTTACACGTGTAACACAGCAGTGTAAACAAGGACAGTATAACATTAAAGGTAACACACAGGGGAGGTAATCAGTGCTTCAGGCTTGGTCTGGGAGTTTAGGGGCAGTTTAGCAAGTGTCAAAAAGTGATTCCTTGTAGGTCAGGCTGCAGCTGCCCTACTGTGCCTGCTCCAGGCAGCACCCCTTGTAGGGCACTTTACATCCTTTTCCTCTCAACACAACTTGGAAAAAGGTCTGAAATTCCTGGGTGTTTGGGTTGTATCTTTCTGTTAGTGAGAGGAGCTATTCACACTGATGTGCAATATCCCAGAGCTTAGCCCTGCCCCATTCATCAAGGTTGAGAGACTTCCCAGAACTGCAGATAAAACACTATTCACTATTCCTGCCTTGACCTCAACAGTCTCACCTTTTATAGAAGACTCTTGGAGCAAAGAAATAGGAAAAAAAAAAAAAAAAAAAAAAAAAAAAAAAAAGAGAGAGAGAGAAGGATCTTTTTCTACTCCTTTCTGCTTAGGGTCTGGACTTGCCAAAGCTTTTTCTCCAAAGGGACCTCTGGCTGAGGTTTCTCTGTGTCTCATCCCTCCTTTTCCCAAACTAAGCACTGTGATGCTCTGTCTATGAAAAGACCTCAAAGCAGTCCAAAAAAGATCTATTGTGACTGCTTCTAATAGACTCAGTTTTATGCTCAGCTTAATGGGATCCAGATCTCTACCCATCTGCTCCTCCCTGTTTTCTTGTCTTCTGACATTTCATCTTTACCTTTTTACATGGTTGGCTTTTAGGCATCTTGTATTGTAGGGTTTTGTCTTTCTGATGCCCGGAGCTGAGGGGAGGAAAGAGGTAAGAACAGCTCTTGGACAAAAGTTCAGATTTAGCTTGGTTAAGTGGATTATGGATATTGTTCAGGAGTGGGAAGTTTAAGGTTTTCATGGTTATTAGAAGTTTTAAGTTACTTGGGATACGGGAATAACTAGATGTTACCAAATTTTCTTTGCCATGTACTGGCTGAGATCATCATATATTTTAGAACTTGAGAGTCTCTTTCATTCTGACCTGCTGAGTACTTTTCTAAGGTTAAATGAGAAATTTCCTTCCAGACCATTATACCACTGAAGGAGAGATGATATCCCAGTTGACTTAGTGGGGAAATAAGTTATCTAAAAAAAGAAGAGAAACAACCCTAAAGTCACACTCTGAGAACGGATCTGATTTTAGCAGTAATAACATTTTTCATTAAATGATTTTTTTTTAATATTAAAATGTTTATCAACTACTGTCCATTGAAAATAATTAAAAGATTGCAAATGCAGATTTGAAGTTGAGGCCAGGTTATAAGTTATTTTGATATGATTTTGATTTTAGCTGTCAGCTACTTGTGGAATGTGGTTGCTCACTCAGCTCACATGCTTTTGTGTCTGTGCCCTGGCTTTTATGACTTTCTTGTGGGAAATCAATATTTTAGATCCCTCTTGTCGTGAATAAATTTGTGCGTGGAATTCCATTTACAAAAGTCTGTCAAAAACAAATAAAAGGCACCAACTACATTTGAAGAATTTATTATTTAAGAAAACATTCACACACATCTTTTTTTCATTATTTTCCCATCCATAAGTTTTGACTAATATTACATATTGGGTCTGATTATATTCCACATAACAGGATATAAGCTTCATCTCTTCCAAAAATAACATTAAACTCTGCTGCCATTAACCATTCCTTTTAGAAATAAATGTTAATGAAAAGCAAATAAATGCAACCATGTATTATACATATTATTTTACAGAGTTCGTTTAGTCGAAAGAGGATCTCCACATAGTTTGCCTCTCATGGAGTCTGGAAAAGTAAGTACTGAAAGAAGATTTAAGTGTAACTTTTATGGTCAATATTTTCAGTAAATATCCATTTCTGTTCATTTTTACATGAATGTAGTACTGGGGAAGGTGCTATTAGCTGTGCAGATTGATGTCCTTCCTTTACTGTTGAGATTACAGCATGATGGCAGTAACTGATGCATTACTGCTCTCTCAGAACCTGTACTTTACTCTTTTATGCAGAAATCAATTCCTTCTTTTATGCAAAAAGATGGTATTTCATCCCCTGTGTGCCATTCTTGAAGCAGCTGACAAATGTGGCGCTGGTGCCGGCAGTTCCATCCATGTAGAACCCACCTCCAGAGAGAGCTGGTCTGGGATGGCCAAGGCTGTGCCCATGGGCTACTGATCACCTGCACAGGGGCTGTCCCTGCTGGGGGATGGCTGTGGGGACAGCCTGAGGACATTGGGGCAGGCTTTGATGCTGTGGGTGCTCATCTACAGTTTTCTGTCCATAGCTTTGCAGACATTCATGGCCAGAGGATGCTCCTTTTTCCCTTTTTTATTCTAGGGCTCAACATCCACCTCTGTAGCTGTTGAATGTCCATTACCTGAAGTCTTTGGCAGGTCATTATTCTGGGAGATTCCATGATGCCTCTGGCTTTCTCTTTGATTCAGGCCAAAAGTTCATTGGTTTTTCCTATCCTACTCTCATATCTATCTCACTCATCCTATCCCATATTCTCCTAGAGACAGGAGCCATTTGGTCAGACTTTTGTTCTGCAGGTGAACATTTGATTTCTGAGGTTTATTGATGAAACAGCATTCACAAAGAGAAGCAGTTTTGTCACATTTCCCAATTATCTAAGAATCTATCATATGTATGGACTATTCTTTTTTTTCTCTTTTTTTTTTTTTTTTTTTTTTTTTTTTTTTTTTTTTTTTTTTTTTTTTTTCACTATGAGTCTACTTTAACTTATTAAGGATTTTTAAGGGTTTCTTGTAGTTTGTAGTGAAGGTTCTTTGGGGTCAATGTGTCAGCATACAATTGGATAAGGTGGTACCTGCTTTCTTACTGCCTCATATTTTCTTTCAATAGATCCTCCCAGGAGTACGTATCATTATTGCTAATCCAGAAACAAAGGGACCCTTAGGAGATTCTCATCTTGGTGAGGTGAGTAATGAGAACCTGAACTTTTTATGCTCTGAACTAAATTGCAGAGACAAAGCTATTGTTCTGCATGCTAATGATTTCCTATGATACATCTTATCAAATAGTTAAGAAAATAGTGGATTCTGCTGATCTTTATAAAGTGTGGATCATGATATTTGTGTCATTATTAAAATTGTTAGTAAATTATTTCTAAATAGTAATAGCTCAAGTTAAAAAAATGAAAAAATCTTCTTTTGCTAACTGTATTTTATACTTGCTGCTTCTCTAATCTGGTGGAAGTTTACATGAAAAGTAAGTTTATGGATTAGTCTAATTTCAGCTAGATGGTTTTCTTGTGCTGTTCTCCATAATCATTATGCTTCGTTGCACTGAAGTACTCTCATTAGCTGAGTTGAGCAAGACTATATGTTTTTCGAATTTATTTTATGTTTCTAGAGTGAGAAAAAAAAAAAGTTATTTTCAGGCAGTTAAAAATGTAGTTAACAAAATGAAGAACATGTTTGATCATAATTAAAACCACAGCCTAATTTGTGAGTTTCTGTAAGAGTTCATTAATTTGAAATTGTAAAAATTTCCATGAGGCTTCGAGTTCAATGGAAGGAATCTTCTTCCATAGGTGAAGGTCCCTGGCCTCACCCTTTAAAATAATCTGTCTGTCTGGTGTTCATGGAGGATGCTCTGCTGGGGTAAATACACTGAACCAGGAGTGAGGAACTTGGCATGGCTCAGAGCTGCCCTGCAACTTCAACAAAAGTAGATTGGGGTCTCTGTGCTAGAACTGGGTCTGAGTTCAGAAACAGCATTGGAAGACATTTTTAGTATTATCTAGCTATGGCTAAAAATATTTGCATCAAGAATTTTCAATAATGCTTCATTCTTGAAAGCTACTTTAATTAATACCAGTATAATTGCTTTTAACTTAGATATGGGTTCACAGCACTCACAACGCCAGTGGGTATTTTACCATCTATGGAGATGAATCTTTGCAATCAGATCATTTTAACTCAAGACTCAGCTTTGGAGACACACAGACTATTTGGGCAAGAACTGGTTATCTGGGGTTCCTGAGAAGAACAGAACTCACAGATGCAAATGGAGGTAAGAGGTTTCTCACCATCTAGGTCTATGCAAATAATTTGAATTATTTGCAGGGTGACACTGCTTCTCTGGCCCTGCAGTACCTAACATGCTCCATCTCTGAAACCTGTAAAACTGCAAAAAAACCCCTTAGTTAAAATAATCAGAAAATAAATCAGAGGGCAAGATTTCCCTGCTGTAATAATTGCTTTTCCTTTGCTGTACCTCAGGTACTATAAAACCCCTCCAACAGTGACCTTTTGGAACTGTTAATATCCCCAGTGCTTCAGCTTGAAAAATATAGCTGAAAATACAGCTGAAACTGCTATTATTTGCTCTGGCAGTTGTGTCCCCAGGAATGCATTTGTGCAGGTAGAAAAAGCCTGGTGGGAGTCTGAGCCCTGTCTCTCCTGTGACCACCACCTCTGTTATAAACCTAATCACAGGAACTGTTCATTCCTCAGATTTTCCTGCTTTAACCCCAGAGGGCTGGTTGCTGAAGTGTAACACAAGCAGTAGCCTGCAAGAGAAGCTATAGGGTGTTTGGGTTTCTGTCAGGAAGGTACAGGATTCCCTTGCCTGTTTTAATGAGGTTCCTTGTCTCTTGTACACATGTAAGTGAGCCAGTGCTGCCAGGCACAAAGTCTGTGCTTGAAAAAAAATGGTTTTTTCTTTGATTTTTCCAAGCACAGTGCCACAAGTGGCTGTGGCTGAGCTGGCCAGGGGAGGCTGTTAGCCAAGTAGGGTTTCCAGCAACGCTGTGCACACCTCCAGGAGTGATCCCAAGGCCATTAGGATAGCTGCTATTCAGCCAAAGAAAGAATTCATCAAATCTGAAAACATTTTGGTAATCCCTGTGGATTAGGCCTGCTGCCATGTCCTTATATTGGCACCCTCTGGAGAGATTTACTTTGGGTTGCTCAGGCTTTTTTATTTCATAATGATAGCCTCACCCTGAGAAAATTCAGGATTCTGAGCATATTGCAACTTAAGCAGTCCAATAGCTTAGCATTCTCCTAGTGAAGAGCTGCTACTAGTGAAGAGGAGTTACTTTTAGCTCCCAGTGCAGAAAGTTCTCAGCCCTTTATTAAGTAGACCTCATATTGTCATTACAGTACCACCACACAACTATCCAAATTCATCCAAAAGAGTCAGTTATCTGCTTTTAAGTCAATTAGCAAATATATTTTTATGACTAGCATCTAATTGTTTATTTTCAGCCTAGTATATTGTAAAAAGTGTAATTTCAGCATCATTTGTTTCTTCAGTAGGTAAAAAATATGGGCTATAATAGTGTTATGCTTAAGTTACCTGAATAAGCAATTTGCTATCTAGCTATAGCATGTTATGAGTTTATTGATAAACACCTTTGTAATAGATCAAAAGCATCTGTAGTGACCATCCCAAAGCAATTGGAAGAACATCAGCCACACTGTTAGGATCAAATCTATTCTTTTTCTTTGAAAAAACAGAGAAAGAAATATTGTCTGTTCAGTGTGCCTTAAAAAAAAGAATGTGTTCTGCATCCACCTGGGAGAAAAACAGGAATTATGCCACTGTCTTAGATAAAGATTTCTGCCTTTGACTTTTTCAAATGGGAATAGTATTTCTGCCTTCTTTTCTTCTGTTTTTTGCTCTGCATTGCACTTCAGTAATGGAAAATGCTCATTAGTACGGAAATCACTTCGGGGTTTCAGAAATTCAAGGATAACTTATGTTGTACTTATTTTACTTAATTCTAAATGTGAACATTTCTATAATTTAATGTACTGGAGAATAGAATCTTTCTCTTTTTTTCTCCCTCACCACCAGAACGCCATGATGCACTTTATGTGGTGGGTGCATTAGATGAAGCCATGGAATTGCGAGGGATGAGGTACCATCCAATCGATATTGAAACCTCTGTAATTAGAGCACACAAGAGCATCACAGAATGGTAAGGATTATATAACACCAGTGCCTTTATAAAAAGCTGAAGTATCTATAATGTCTGGGTTTTTTCCTTGGATATTGCAATTGATCCAGGAAATGGCTTGTCGGGATGGTCACAGGATTTATAACACAGCTGCAAATGTGTTCTTAGGATGAAACTTTTCACAAACACATTTCTGATAAGTTCATTCAGTATGTTGGTTTTTTTTTCTTTTGAGTAAGCAAGCAAGCATTTCAAATAAATGAACACACTAATAAATTTTATTAGTGAACACACTGTTATTTTTGAATTGGTTATTAATAGATGAAGCAGTGATCAAATCAAGGTCACCATGGAAATTGAAGCAGTAAATCAATGAGTTAGTAATGATGTTGTCTTAATCAATGTATCATCCTCAGATGTACACAGCAGGAAATCATTTCTTGAGGCCGACATGAGCACAAATTGCTTTTCATTATTCTTGCATCACAAGACTCAGTCAGGTAGTCATTTTGTTTTGATACAACCTCAACCTTTCAACTAAAATGAATCTGTCACAATAAGCAAAGCAATTTAGTGCATTTTTCTTTTCAATCCTGGCTCCAGAGGTGTGGCCTGGAGCAGGAGGCTTAATAATGAATGATGCACAGCAACTGAACTGGTTTCTTTAGTAAAAGACTTTGCTTTTTTCTTAAACATCAGTTAAAATGAATGCAATTAGTTGCTTGGCTGACTGTAACTGAGGTTTTCCCTTATTGCCTCCTCCCTTGAGCATCATCACTGCTTGTATGTGCCAGACAGGCATTACACAGGGAGCTGGGTTCTGTGCCTTCATATAGACCAGTATGAACATTTTAAGGATGTCATGAAATTGCCCTTGAAAATGTGTCAGATCAGCACCAGCAGTGGATGGAAAGTTTTCAGATCAAGCTTTTAAGCACTGCTCTATTCTAAGGTGGCCATAGATTCATAAATCGCTGTGTTCAGGAGTATCTGTTTGTCAGAGGTGTGTGTCCCCTCAAATTATGAGCTCACAGGCAGTGAATAAAGTAGCCATATCACACTGCAGAAATGGTTTTCTGTACCAAAAAGGCTTAAATTATGTTCTGCTTTCAAGATTGCTGAGAGCATTTGAGGATCCTTTTTGTTGCAGAACCATGGAAATCCTGAGTGAAAAAGTGGCAACAGGAAAAGGGTTGGGGGTAAGGTGGAATGACCGGAGAAAATCGCAACTGAATTTCTGCAAGAAGTACATGCAGATAATTCTCAGTACCTTAACTCTTCCCCGTAGTTGGGTGATAGTTTACAAGGCACAGGAGTGAGAATTCAGAAAACACTCTGTACTGTTGCTACCCTTTGCCCAAAGGCCAATATTTAACACTAATATCTCAGGGTTATTTTTCCCTCAAAAAGAGAGATTGCTGATGAATTAGATGTGTCTCAGATGTGGTCCCTGCAGAAAAGGACACACAGTTATTCAGAGTGACAATGTCTGATTTGCTCACAGTTCCCAGCCTTTTCCTAGCCAGTGCTCTGCCAAGTAACCATCATGGAGTTTTCATTCACAGTCCTTGTCCTGACTGTCCTTGACTTCTCTCACGTAACTTCTTTTTCAGCTTCTCTTACAGACCCTCCTTTTGTCTTTGTGAAACATTCTTTCATGTGAGACAAAATAATAGCCAGCTAACTCTTTATTTTAATTTATGACTTGTATATCCCATTCTGTGGACAGAAGCATGAGCCTCTTTTCTTGTTTTGGTTAAAATGCCCCATTAAGGATTTAACTACATCAATTCCTGTTGCACACAGAAGGTGCTGGGTATGTCCAGTTGATAGATTGTGAAAACAGCCTCTGAGAAAAGCAGCTCATTTTGTAGTACTGGACACCATTGAGGGACTTGGAGATTTGTTGACTGACATGGGATCCTGCTGGGCAGCTTCTGTCATTGAGGATCAGATCTGAAAGGTCATTTAAAATTATTCTTGTCTCAATAATTTTTAGTACAAAATCAACAACCTCTGACTCTGGACCTCCTGTGTCTCAATACATAACAAGTGAAAGAGTGGCACAGTCTGGTTTTATTGTGATGTAAACCCACACTGCATTTTGGAAGTGTTTCTAATACCACAAAATGTGGTATGTGTTTTAATTAAAGCACATGGTTGACTCATTTAAATGTCAAAGTCTCAAAAGAGGAGCAGAACACAGCTTCCTGGAATTTGCTTAGAAGCACATTTTACACAAAGCTACACAAGGTATTTGGAGAAGAAAACAATTAAGAGCTTCTTTCCCTGGAGGTGTTTTAACAACTTCCTGGTTTTCCCTGTAACATTTGGTGTCATGGAAGCAGCGGGAGGAGCCATTCCCAGCTCAGTGCATTGACTGTTTTGCATCTGTTGGGTGTGACTTGATTATTGTGACTCGATTATTTCTTAAGGAAAGGTCAGCCTTCCTTGTCCCTAGCTTTTTCATTTCTTTTTTATTCATCAGGGCTAGAAAGTTGATGTATGCATAAGAGAGACACACTGGCTAATGTATCTTCATCTCAATCAGTAAGAACATAAAGAGCAGTATTTCCCTTTACTTCCAGTGATCACCAATGAGTTAGAAGCACGACATATTAAATTAGTTTTAAATTAAATTGAAGCCTCTTGGGAGTGTCACTGATTTTAGGGCCTTATAGAAGCTTCATGAAAGTTTTGGGAATCAGTTTCCTGAATTCATACAAACTAATTTATTCTGAGCCATATTTTAGGGACCTGCTCCTGAATCTTGCTATTAATTGCTTTCCCAAGTAACAAGCTAACAGTAGTTTCCAGGCATGGTTTTAAATGCTAACTTACATTGCAATGAACCTCCCCAGGAGTTTTTTTGTTAAAATATATATAATACTACTTTAGATGTTTAGACATCAATCGATAAAAAATTCCAGGACCTCTCTGGAGATGGTCAGCTGTGCAGATTGATACTTCATTTTGTTAATATTCAGCATCAATCAAAACTTACTAGAATGCCTGTGAAAGCATAATTACAAATGAAAATTCATTTCACAGCAGTACTAAGTCAAAAGGGGCTTTCTCAGCCTTGCTTTGGCTGCTCATTAGTTTTCCAGATCAATAAGCACATAAGAATTCAATCAAATAGTACTTTGGCAGGATCTGAAAATATTTCTTTTAAGAGTTAAGTACTTTTCTCCTAAAATCATTCTGTCAAGCATCAACATAAAGCACATTTTCATAGCTAAATTTTGGGCAAAGTAAGATATTTTTCCACAGTACATAGATTTTCAGAGCTGTCTTAAGCAGCTAAAACGCTGCACTTCTGTCTCAATCAAGCAATGACCTTAGGGTAAGAAGCTCTTTTTGAAGATGGCTTATGTACATAATATATTCTGACTTTCAGATGCTTATGCTCAAGACAGTTCTGGGAAGTTATCCCCTAATTTTATGAGGTAAATGCGAGTAAAGTACAGGGCTTGATGTATGCTTACATGTGTAGAATATTATTATTTATTCTGTGGAATAAGCTAGAGGAAGAAGTGATTTAAACACCTGCAAGGAAGAACGAGATTGCTCTTTGTGGCTCAGCTGTGTTGACCTCCCATGAGATGCAAGCCTCTGGAGACTCTGGAGGTGTGAGGAGGAGCATAGAAGGAAGCTGTAAAACTACTCTGGATGGAAACATACACCAGACTTTGATACCCTTCTAGCCTCCATATTTGGAAGGATAAATGCATTATCCTTACCCAGAAACGATCCCGGGTAGCAGAACCCAAAATTTATCTGCTTTGGCTCAAGGGCTTAACCAAAACTTTGGGGTCTTACAAAGTTCTTTTAGCAAAGAGGAGGTACTGGGGATAATGGTGTTCCCTTGACCATCTCAATTGTTAATTGGGTATGTTAAAACTCCTGTCCCCTTAAACCCAACAGAAATAAAACAGACAAAATAAAACAGATGGAGACACAGCCTTATTTCTGTGGAAACCAGCTGCTCCAGAAGAATTGCAGTTTTTTTGTGCTGAGCTCTGACCTCCCTGGTCAGCAGCCAGCCCATTCCCGCGGGCACGTAGCCGTGTTTGCTGAGCAGGAGCAGGGAGGGTGCTCCCTCCCCGGGCACCCCTGCCAGCCTGCACTGTGCCATGTGCCTTCCCAGGGCTCCACACCCCTGCACCAGCAGGGCTCATCCCACAGACCTTTCAGCTCAGACTATGCTCCTGCTGTTCTTCTTGGTGCCTCCTCTCTTAACTTCCTTGGTTTTCTGGGCTGCTCCTCAAAAAACCCCAGAGAAGACACCTCCACACACACATCACTTCATGAACACAGCAGAGCTGTGGCACTTCCCTGGCTTCAGAGGGAACCACATGCTGTCTTACTACCTCCTTCCATGGCAGGCAAGTTTCTGTAAAGTTCAGCCTAGTGCTTAAAATTGCAGCACTATTAGAGAGAGAGCTCATGGGGCTGTTCTGCCCCTGCCTGCAGCGTGTTCTCTCTTGCTGTTTACACTTTGTCCTGAGCACATGAAAGGAGCCCAAGGAGCTCCAACAAAAGGTAACCAAGATACAAGAAAAGGGATAAAAAAATGAAATGGGTGAAAACCCCCCACAACTAATAATATTTTTTCTTTTGTTCCAGTGCGGTGTTTACCTGGACAAATTTATTGGTTGTTGTAGTTGAGCTGGATGGATCTGAGCAAGAAGCTTTGGACCTTGTTCCTTTGGTCACCAACGTGGTCCTGGAGGAACACTACCTGATTGTAGGGGTGGTGGTGGTTGTGGACATTGGTGTAATTCCTATCAACTCCCGTGGAGAGAAACAACGTATGCACCTACGAGATGGATTTTTGGCAGACCAGCTAGATCCCATCTATGTGGCCTACAACATGTAGTCTTGTATCTTAAAGCTTCCATGGACTTTACTATAGATGTATAAAATTTTTTTGTGTCCACTAAGAAAGTGTGCAGATAAGATGCTGACACTCATCAGAATGGAACTGTTTCTATTACGACTTTTCAAAGCAGTCACGATTGGCAGGAAATATAATGTGAAATGTTTTCTTTTACCACTAAATTTTAGAAAAGAAGGACTATGGGGTAAGGCCCTTCAGTGTGTTGGAAAAGCCCATTTTAAACTTTTTTTTTTTTTTTTTGCTTATTGGACAATACTGCTTTTTTGAGTAAATGTGGCTTTGTATTTTACATTAAGTAAGCTGAAGTAGATTTTTTTTTTATTCTGCCCTCCAAATGGATTCTTTTAAAACAATTTGCATACTAATACAAATAGTTGTTTCCTTCATTTGTTTTAATATGTCATAAAAAGCTGATGAATACAGATCCATTACTAACTTAAGCCATTTTAGATCCCACATCTTAGGAAAATATGTAGTGGTACGAGGAGAAAACCCAAAATAGCACCTTTCAATTAGAAATCTTGCAGCTTTCTGTCAGAGATGCTGAAAGCCCAAAGGCCGAAGAGCCTTTGCTGTTAGCGTTAGAATGGAAGAAATTTATAAATAAGGTGTATTTCGGCAATGAGCTTGCAAATATCTTTGTACTAAACTAAAAAGATAAAATAAGTTAACTACTTCTTCTGTAATTATGTACAAAACGTTTAATTTATTTTGATCTCTTTAGAAGTATAAAAGAGAAGAAACATTCAAGAATATTAAATTCTTGAAATGTTTGCTAATATAAAAACAAAGTGTTGTATTATCTTGAGTGGATAGTATCACATCAAATATATATATATGAAATATAAATTCACTAATGACAAAAGATTTTAAAGATTAAAATGCAGTACTTGTCACTTGCATGGTGTCTCCCACTGTAGATAATCAAATGTTACTCACAAATTTTTTGGAAAAAGAAAAAAAAGCAATCCTGGATTGCTAAGTATCCCTGTCAAAAAGAATCCTCTAGATACCAGCAAGTGAAATTATTGCTGCCTTTAAGGCAGTGAATGAATTTAAGACTAAAAATGCACTACAATAATTTTCTTTTCTTTGCCATGGAGGCAACAATAAATATTCGTGCTGGCATGTGCATACACTTGTTAGACGTAGAAAAGGCAGGTTGAGGAATAGCACTGTTGTCTAGCTGCAGAACTTTGTTGCACAATTTTTTTCATTGTTTTAGTTGGTGTTTTTACTGCTATAAGGAAAAATTTTGGGGTTTTTTGCACAGAGTTATCAATTTGCCTCTCAGCTAGGACACGTAGCTCGGTGGCCAACGCTTCCAGTTTACATTTTCAGGAAACGATTGTTTCGATGGTCTTTAATTTATTCCGTAACGGAGAGGAGCGTACAGTCACTACCACCCTTTGGCACGGACCGTGCATCTGCTAACTAATCCCTAAACCCATTGAAACAGCAGAGGAACCCATCTGCCTGGGTAAGGAACGGAAGAGCCCCGTGGTCTCCAGCCTGAGGCCATCGTGGGAGAAGAGTAGAAAACATGCATCACAGCTGCCTTCATTTTACTACCTTTGGAGAAAAGAGGGGTTTGATTCCCCAGTTCTGTTGTCTTCCCTGCCCCCCATGCCCCCTTTTTTAAAACCTTCCCCTTCCTTCATGTGGTTGTAACTGAATTGACCTGTTTGTGATCGAGAGTGGGATTTACCAGCTGCAGTCCAAGAATGCTTTTCTTATTTGTCCCAAATGACGTTCATGTGCTGGCTCTCATTACCGGATATGCATGACTAAGATTGTTGCAGGGCAAATGTTATCATGTTTATATCACGTATAAGGGAGTCTCAATGCTGGGTGTTAAGAATCTTTTTAAAAGGTAGGGACGTTTTAGTCTGCATGTACAGTACAGAGCATCTCGCCACGTCAGACGCGTTTTCTTTCAGGCCATCCTTTCCGCCCTCACTGTCCTGTGAATAGCCCTATTCATGCTCTGCAGACCAATCCCATACTTTGTCAAATTCATTTTCTGCTCCCTAAAAAGAATAAAATCTGTTCTTAATGGCAAGTTGTTGTAAGGTTTCAGACAAGATGTTGATTGATTACAAACATAATTGCAGTGTGTGAACTAACTTGTGAAGTCCTGCTATTGCTGATCTCAGTACTGCAAAACAAATCTCGCTGTCGTTCAAAGCATCACTTTAACCTTCACGAAGTCAACTTTGCATTTGTAGAGAATAAAAGAACTGCAATGCAGTTGTGAAACGCAGTTAATAACAGCTCTCTTCTGCAACCTGTCATCTGTGGTTGTTAAATCCTGAGTTAAGAGAAATGATAAACTGAGTTTCTGGTTTTGTTGTGCAAGCAAAAGGAAGGAAACATTAAGCACCATCAGACTGAGCAATAAAGAAGGATTGTTCTGTATTAGAAACTGTACTGTAGATAAACCATTCATGAGAATGTATAAAATGTTTGTCTTGTGACCTTGTGCTTTTGGAGTCAGACAAAACCATGTAATCAACTCGATGCACATGCACAAAAAGAGAGGGTACACAATGAACATTTAAACACAAAACTAATCAAACAGGAGCAGATTCCTCATGGTGCTTGTTTATTATATATATTTAATCCTGCTTGACACTTTACCCAAGGGAAGACTGTCCCTTTTATCAGTTGAATGTTAGCAGCGTTATTTCATAGAGTGTGGTGACTGGTTAGAGAAATTCATGTAACTCAGCCAATCACAGATTCAAACAAAAATTTTTATGTGCAAAGGACAGCAACCTTCTTGTATGTTAAACCACCAGTACGCTTTGTACATCTGTGATAACGCCTGTTTTATATTCAAATGAACAAATAAAAGCTTTTATTTTTGTTGCTCTGAAAATATCAGTTTCTTAATTAGTCATCTAAAATGGAGCTTCCGAAAGCTGCGGATGCTCTGTGGAGGAACATGGAGAGCTATACTGTAATTTTATTTTGTTTACCTCTCTTGTTGCATAATTTATTAGTACGAATCATTATACTTTTAACAATGTTTAAATACTGGTGTGGGCATTTATTGCTGAAAGACTTTCATATGGCAACAAATGTTTTTTGTGAAATGTTTTTTTAATTCTTTTTAATATATTCAAATATACTGTTCACATTTTTGCTGAAAGTGTAAAGATTATTGTAAGCTTGGTAACATTTTGTGAGAAGCAATAACAAGCATTAGTACTGTAAAACTCCTCAAATTTGTCACTTATCACTTTTGTTGCAAGGTGTTGCTACTGACACACTGCTAATCAGTCACCTAAGGAAGTTACTGATCCAGGTTTTACAGCTCTGGTGGAGCTTTCTGCCAGTGGAAGTTTATGGGTTACAGCTTGGTCACTCACACATGTGGGGGCAGAACCTCCCTATCCGTTCAGTAGCCTTGTGCAGCCAGATGATGGCTCTTGGAAATGTGATCTGCCCGTTTCCATTGGCTTTTTCCAAAAAGACCTTGATTTCAGAGCTGGCTCCCAGCTGCTGAGTAGGAGCATTCCCAGGGAAGAGGTTTGGCCCCAGCTCTCATTTTCCAAATGTGATTTCAAAGAGTGAAATTCTCAGTCCTCGTGTCTTTGGAGTCCTGTCTGAGAAATTCAGACAGGAATTTCTGATGGCTCAGATTTCAGGTTGCTTATCACAAGAGGTAGGTGCAGTTTTGTGAACCCACAATTACCCTGAGCAGAGAGAGAGAGATCCAAAAATTGTGGGAAGAAAGCAAGTTAGAGATGGCAGAAGGAAGAGGATGGCAAGTAGTTCCTGATTCAATTTTACAAATAATTTCATTAAAGCAAAAAGGGGGTTGATTTTTATGTTAAAAGGAGATTAAGGTTTTCAAAAGGGTAAAATATTTCAATTCCACATTTTAAAAATAATTTTGGCAAAAGGTGGCTATAACGCTGCAAAGCTGGTGAGAAATCTCAACAAAAAAAAAAAAAAATTGTAGGGTTTGAAGAGTCATGCACAATAAGAACAGCGTAATTTCTTCATTATCATGTTGATACCAAGAATGTAAGAATTGGAAAAAAGTCTTATAAAAGACCATACTTTCATTTTCTGGTTTTAAACACAAAAATTTGCTCTATGCACTGTTACTATTGAGGGAGGGAGGGGTGTGCACAGAGATCAACAACAAATTGTCTACCAGTCACCTTGTGAACAAAGCTGAATTTGGGGGAGTTTTGAGCTCTCTCCAGCACAGCTTCTCACAGTCCCTTGCTGGGCTACAGAACCCTCTGCACCCCTGGAGAAGCAAATCCAGCTGTGGCTCTTGCCTGGGCACACTCGTGGTTTAAGGGGGCTGGGCTGGGTTCTGGCTGGATGGGCAGTGGGGGAGTCATCCCAAGGGGGAGGGACCCCTCTGTCCCCAGGGTAAGAGCCAACCCTAATTGTGAATTTTTTGGTGTTTTTTTTAATTGGAAAAAGTTTTTGCTTTAAAACTGAGATTCAAAGAGGAAAAAGAAAAAAAGTAACCAGATTTTATATTGTGAAAGTAGAAATTAATAATTTTTGGGGGGCATAAAATATGTTGGTAATTTTTTTCTTAAATATAAATGTATGTTATTGTTTACATCGGGAGTGCTCCATTTGGCAGCCCACCTTCCCAAAAGCTCTTACTTATCTTACAATGATTTAGGGTTCTCCTTTTGATGGTTTTTCTCATCTCTTTTGAGAGGTATCACAGCTGGTACAAAAACCCTCTCAAGCTTTGCCTCATTTGTGCTGCACCTGGCTAAGATCAGCATCTCTGGAACAGCAGCTCTCCCTTTCTTACACAGCAGACCAGGATGAGGCCATCTCTGCACCTTCTGGCATCATCCTGACACTGGGAGCTGCATGGCATTTCAGATTCACTCAGTTCACTAAGCAGATCATGCTGCAGCATGCCAGTCAAAGTCAGTGCTCTTCTTTCTGGTCTGCACAAACAAGATTTCTCCAAAGTCATTGTTGTATTCTCCATGATCCACATGGGGGGGGGGGGGGGGGGGGGGGGGGGGAAGGGGGGAAGTCTTTTTCGCAGGGATCCCACAACATATCTAATAATAATTTTTAAAATATTGCAAAATATTCTATGGAAATGACCAGTTAATGGTGGATCCTAAAGACACAAAGCAGATTTTTTTTTTTAAATTTATTTTGTGCTTTGGTAGATTGATGCTTTGTAGGCATGTGGAGAGTGGCTGGAGGAGGGGACAAAGCTGATGGAAGCCACAGGGAGTGGCTTCCAAGTGTGACTGGCAGCACATGGGAAAGGTTTGGAGATGCCAGGAGAGACATCAAGATAAGAGCTGTACTGAGCTCTCAGGATAAAACACCAGTGGAGGAAGCAATAAATGAAGGGCAGTTTTAGGAAGAACATTTGGTGTAGAAGGAGAGGCCAGGAAAAAGAAGATTGTGCATATGGAAGTGAAGATCAAACAGGTGAGACTATCTAACCCTGTGGCATCAGGCACCCAATTTTAGGGACCTGCATTTTAATTTTCTCATCTAGGGGAGTGCACTTCTAATCAGGAAGCTCCAGATGCTGGGACACAACTGACTGCCCTTAGCCACAGGTTCTTGGATGGGGGCTTGGATGAGCTACCCCTGCTGAATTCAGCCAAGGGCTCTGTGGTAAGACTCAAGAGAGTAAGTGGACAGGTAGGAGGACAGACATGTGCAAGGCATGGACAGAGTTTATCTCAACTCCAATGGTTTGGGAAACCAAAAAACCACCAGGTCTGTATCAGGTAAGTGGCAGGACTGAAGAACAGAAACCCTTGGAGAAGATACGAGTAGGAAAAGCAGCTGCAGGCAGGAATTAAATAACGTTTCCATGAAGCCAGGTCGGGAGGGGAGTACGGCACGGGCAGTACTCACAGAGCAGCAAGAGACGAGAATTTGAGCCAACAACTTGCCCAAAGGAAATTGGTGGCTGAGGAGGTACAAAGGAATTAAATTTACCACTGCAGACACGTGCTCATTAGCATTTCTAGGATGCCTCTCTTATACATTTGGGTTTGGATACTTTCTTGAAATCCACAGGAAGATTTTTTTTTTTTTTTTTTTTTTTTTTTTTTTTTTTTTTTTGCATACCCCCCTCTCTCCTAACCACAAGCCGCTGCCAGCTGGGGTGGGGCTGCTGCCCCGTGTGGCTCTGCCGGGTCCCTGCGTCGCTCAGTCCCGGCTGGCTGCTGCAGGGCAGGGATGGACTTGCACAGCCTGAAAATGCCTCTGGCTGCCTGGGCAGACATTGGGCATTCACCATGGAAACACACAGCCTATCCTGCCAGTCCAGGGTGCAGGGCCACAAAAACTGAATGGGAATGTTTAAGTTCTTCTCTCACAGCTCTTTGGTTAGCAAAGAGAAAGAAATAATATGGTCTCAGCTATATTTTTTTCCTTCAGAGAAAGGAAGTATTTTTTCATCTTGTAGCAAAGCCTTTTTACAGTACAAGATGCTTTTAACTACAGTTTTAAGCCATAATAAAATGACTGTTAGAGATCAGTCAATTATGAACATTTTCTAACAAACTCCATGTTCTCTTACATGAAAACTTCCATTAAAAACTCCTGTTTGCAGTGGAGCACCTAACAGGGCCATAGCCTTGCTGCCAAACTGGTGTGACTGCATCTTGCTATGCCTTCATAAGCCACCTGTGCTGTCATTGCCCTTCGCTTACAACTACCAGCACCGTTTATTTCTACAGCATGATAAAACCAGTGCATCCACAGGAGAGACATGAGAGTCAGGATGTGACCTGTCATTTTGGAATGTGGCAAAGTCCCATTTTGATTGGGAAATGCTGAGCCACAGGAAGAATAATTATTAGGTCTGTAACCTAATGGGCAACTCCAGATACTGCTTTCCTTCATCAAATGGTGATAGCAGTAGTTGGGAGAGGGGGAAACACTCCCTCTGCCCAGGGGGTCTGGAGCAGGATCAAAATTGGGAGAGAAAAAGGCAAATTCTGAACGAGCTGTTAGGAGAAACGTGTAAATAGGTTCTGTCTCTGCAGATAATTCTGTACAGAGTGTACTTCCATGGGCCTTGGGATAAAGAGAAAGGCTCTGGGGGTGGATGCAGTACCAGGGGCAGAGGCTGATGGTCTGAGCTGTGCCAGGCTAAGGAGGAGCTTGGGAGGCCTCTGGCTTTTAGGCTTGAGCTCCTGCTGCTCTCTCCTTGCAGGGCCCCTCTCTGTGGCAATTGTCCATAGCTTTCCAAGGGAGGCTCCTGCGTCAGGAGAAGCCTGAGGTGGCTCAGAGCTTCTCAGTGTCTGTGGCATTTCAGGACAGATCCAGTCCCTGCAGCAGGGACCTGCTGTGTGAGCTGCCTCCTGCTCCCCTTCCCAGCCCCAAAATCCCAATGCCACCCCACTGACTGGAGGGAAAGAAACTCCAGGGTTTGGGGGCTTTCCTTGCAAGTGGGGCATTGCCCCCACCCAGATTTATCAGAGAGAGGCAGCAGAACACCGCTGGTGGGAAGGGCTGGGCCGTGCTGGACTCCGGCTCAGCATCCAGCCCCGATTCCCAGCAGCTCGGCCAGCACGGAGCAGCTCCCTGCTGAGGCAGCCACTGGCACTGCCGAGCCCAGGGTGAAAATGCTGCTGGCTCCAGTGTCAGTGGGAAAACACAACAAGTAATTGCATGACCGAGCTGCACATCTTGCGTTTCTTTAGGGCAAAACTAAAAGGCTTTCCAGCCCTTGTGGTCTTTACAGACTTGTGAAAAGACAGGAAAAGGCTCTGTCACTCAGTCGAATGTTGTGTCAGCCAAAGAAATTCTCTCTCCAGCACATAAGCCATGCATGGCAGAGTTTCTGGCTGTGCTTCTCCTTTGGGAAGGAGCCAGTGTTGCTGCTCCTTGGAGGGGCTGAGCTGCAGGGCCGGCAGCACGGGATGTCCCTGCCTGTGCCCTGGGGTATGGAGGCCTCATTATGCCAGAGGGGTGGCCCACGTCAGAAAAAACCTCTTTCCTGGTGACAGGGACTTCTAGAATTGCTGTGGGCAAGGCAGTGAGATCCTTTTAACTTTTAATGAAGCCATTTTTCACCTTGAGGGCTCTGATACAAGGGACAAAAGCACGTTGCTGTGGCCAAGCATGGTGGGATCATGGCTCAAAACTGGCCCGGTGCAGACCCGGCTCCCACAGCTCCCACGGGAGTGAGAGCAGGAGAGAGGCAGAGCTGGAATGTGGCAGCAAGTGGGGCCTAAGCTGCCTTCAGTGGCTATTTGCAATAGCTACCTTTCCTGTTAATGAAGTAGTTAAAAATGAAAGTGCTCTGGTTTTATTAATAAACGTTTTCTTCTGCAGAAGTCCTTTCCCAAACACTAGTAAAGCAATTTGTGTAACCGGATTCGCAGCGTCTTCTGATGCAGAACTCAGTTTATTTTTAGATACCTCTCTAGGGCAAATCCTATTTCCATTGAAGCTTAACGCCAGCTTAGTTTTCACTCAGAGTTTACAGCAACTGGCCGGTGGCTTTGTAAACAAACACATCGCTCTGCCTTTTAGCATGGAGTGTCCTGGCTCTCTTGGCATTTCTTCTGAATAATCCTCAATTATCTGTCCCCTTCTACATACAAATTATCTACAAAGTAGGTGCTGCGCTTTATTTCAGCCTCTTCATTGTTGTTTGCCATCCCTGAAGGATGAAACATTCCTTCTACACCTCATTAGGGATCCAGATTAAAGGGGCTGGAGAGGTCCTGGGGCAGGCATGGCCATGGAGAACAGGAGGGAGTTAATTCAGAGTTAATTTTTTCTTGGTTCGCTTTATTTTTCTGATTTTACAATTTTGAACCTCCAGTAACCAGCATTTCTTTTACAAAGAGCATTACTCAGAGTCTATCATACTTTTGAGGCTTTTGACATCTGGAAATAGGTTTTATTAGGGTAAAAGATGGGGTTTGAAAGGTCCAAGATTGTTATTGTATTGGTTGTATTCCTTTTACATTACCTATAATCATCTTCCACTTAACCCCAAAAATAATATTCTAGCATTCTCACAAATGAATGGACCTTTCCACTTGCAATTGCATTTCCTTAACATGAAACCATACAAGAAGGTTTGTGTTGGTTTAGATCCCCCCCTCAATTAGATTTATGAAAGCATTTGAGAAGCATATACACAGATCACATATGTACTCTCACTCACGAAGGCTAAAATTGACAGGGCTGCCCCTAACTACCAGTAACAAATCCCAAACATATTTCACATATTCGGTCATTTAAGATTGTGAAAGGCAAACAAGCCGTGAGCTGGGCAGCTCACTCCACCTAAAGGAAGCAGGAGGCAGAAACCACAGCTACTCTTTATTAAAATAAAGGAATAGCCAGAGTTAAAAAAATAATTAAGATTAATTTATTAATAACAATGATAATAATAGGAAAAGCCAACAATAAAATGTTTAAGCCTTTAAGACTGATGCTCTAGGACCCCTGCCTGCAGTGGTGATGCTGCAGGAATTCAGAGAAGCCCCCACTCACCCTTAGATTCCTGATGGAAGGAAACTTGCAGAGCTGGAGCAGTGCAAGGACAGCTCTGCCAGCTGGCAGTGACAGGGGCAGTGTGGGACAGGGATGGAGTACAGCAGGTCCCAGACACAGATCCGTGTTACACAATGCAGGTGGGAGGCTGCCTTGGCACCTCCAGAGATCTGGATCCTGATCCTGGCCACAGGGGGTACTGGCAAATGCACATGGGGAGGGGAGTGGAGGAGCATTTCCACAGGGGATTTCTGCCATTGGAGTGCTGGTGAACAGTGTTGAGCTTCAAGAGTGACCACAGTCAACAAAAAGGGAAACTGCCCTGGGACAGAAGCTGAAGGGAGAATCTGCTTATTCCTGATCCTACTTTGCCAGCTTATGTGATGCACTATGCTGGCTGTTGGTATTTAATTGAGTTTAGTCAAGATGAAGGAATAAAATTTGGCAAAAATGTAAGAAGAGAACTATTTGGATAGTGAAATAATAAGAGACTTTGAGGGATCCCTTGGAACTTGCAGGTCTTGCCAGGTCTTATTTTCCATACGGAAATTCTGAATTGCCACACTGAAACCAACTCCCAGAGTGTCCCTACTGCAGCCCTGAAGTCCTGGTGGAGGTCCAGGGTGACCCTCTCTGCCTTTGGTGTGGCTCTTTCTCTTGGGTGGCTGCAGGATGTGCTCCATGGGCCCTCGGCTCCCTCGGACACCTCACTGGCACCAGGTGGTGGCTTCACAAGTGAGTGGGACCGTGCTGCTCAGGGCTTGGCATGAGAAGCCCTGCTGGTGCTGCTGGGCTCCTGCAGTCCCTCCAGAGGGAATTACTTCATCAATAAAACACACAACAGGCGCAGGCTCAGGGTGGGTGACAGGGTGAGGGAGGAGGCAGAGTCTCTCTGAGGGGAGCACAGGGTGAAGCGGGGCTGAACCCCAGCCTGGCTCCTGCTGGTGCAGGATCTGGCTCTAAAACCAGGACTTGATGTCTCTGCATGGGCTGAAAGGATTCGTGTGGATGCAGAGAGCCATGTTGGATGCTGAGACCCTTCCATGGTCCTGCTGGCTCCCCTCGAGTCAGGAACAAGGTTCCTGGGATTCAGGCACAGCTCTCCATGCACTGCCCTGGCCTCCCTTGGTGAGGACAAGTACTAACAGCAGCCTCATGCCTGCCCGCCCCAGGATGGGAAGACAACTGGCCAAAATCAACTCAGACACATTCAGCGAGGGTTTTTTTTAAATACATTTATTAACCAATGTTAACACATTAAATGACTCTATATATTGCTAGTCAGAGCAGCTTACAAAATGCCAGAATGCATCATAAACTGGACAGCCACAATGAATAATTACAATGTGCATAGTGGCTAAGCTCAACACTTTAATATAGCTTTATGATTTGCAGAAAAATTAATTTTAAATCATAGTTCCTAAAACAATCAATTGTAATTTTACCTAAAACTTATACAAAACCAGGCCACAACCTTTTTTTTTTGTTTTGTTTTTTTTTTCTTTAAAACACACAGTTTTCACACTGTAGTAACTTGGAAATGTGCAACCGTGTCAACAGAGACAAAAAAGCCAAAGTAACACGAATCTTACTTTCATGCAGCTATCAGTTAAATATTACATATTCTGGAATGATTTTACACCAAAAATATTTCCACAATACTTGCTTTCATAGGGGTGGATCGAAGTTTTGGAACTCGTAAAGTAATTGAACGAGATTGATTTTTAGTTGTGAAGTGTTTTACAGTCACAACACAGAGGCGACAAAAGTTAATTACACATTTATCAGGCAATAATGTAGCTGTGGTAATACAAGTTACCATCTACTTACTATTTTTTGAATCAGCTTACCACTCAATTTCTGCAACATATTGGGCATTATTTGGCGGTATCTAGTCAATTAACTTACATCACCACTGTAAGTAAAAAAGGTCTGGATTTCAGTGGTAGTTCACAGAAGTCTTAGTTATATTTTTGTCTTTGCAATGACCCTGACAAATCCTAGAGAAAACTTTTTAAAAGGCTTTCCTCCTGATTCTTCAGCTTCCATCGTTCCATCATGTAATTGCTTTCAATAAATATCAAAGATCTAAATAAATATTTACAAATTATTCCTCTAACTTCTCAAAAAATAGCTGGATGATTAATGGGCATATGACTCAGTCTAAGACCAATCTTTGAAAGAAACTAAAATGTGGAGACACTTTAAAAGAAAAGCTATTTAAGTAAGCTTTACATCTATTTAAAAAATTGTCTCTGAACATGGATGCAATTCATATATCTATATATAAAACAAACAAAAAGAAAATAATTTTTCAACTATCGATCCATTCCTATTGGTAATGCTTCTTAATCCAGACATTCCGCAAAATACAGACTTTTTACAAATCACGGCATCTTTAATACAAGAAAATTAACATGCATTATTCTTCATTCTGAGTACAGTGATGGAGCTCATTATTAGGCAATGACCCATTACTACAAACATAACGGCTTCTGTGAAACTTAAGTGCTTTTTCTCCTTTTATTATCAGTTACAATGGACCAGGTGACACCAGATCAGACGTGGTCAAATGACATTGAATTGGGGAGGCTGAAGGGGGGTGCAATAAAGTAATTTGTATGCCTCAAAATTCTGACTATGAATAAAGGTAGTTGGTTTTTTGTTTGTCTGGGTTGTTTTTGTTGGGGTTTTTTTTTTGGCTTTTCTTATTCTTGTTATAAGCACTCATGTTAGAACAAAGACGAAATGTGCAAACTTCAAAATTTAAATATCATTTTTCTCTAAGATCCAGCTCAGTAAAAGATTATCCCAATTCCCTGTGATTTTAAACTACAAGATCAAAGCTAATATTTTGTTATAAAAGTTATACATTGAAAAGAAATAATGAAAATAAAACACAGTTGGGAAATATTTAAGAAAAAATACGCAGGACTAGCACCTGCTGTGTGAACCCTGTTCCCTAAATTCAATCATGTACCCACTGGTATAACCAATAGATAATGCCTTTAAACAGTAAAATTAAGCTGAACAAAACCAGCTCAACAAGGTTAGGAAATAAATGTTACATCAAGGTAGTATGCTTCGTTTTTCTGAAACAGTTCTGTACTTCTTACATTCAGAACTAGTTTTTAAATGTTCCTTTTGTTAAACTTGCATCACTTTTTTTGTTTTTAGATCTGCTGTTTTTAAAGATTAAAATCTCTGTAAAACCTAAAAATGTCTTAAAATTTGCTGAAAATGCAACAAATCCTCTAGTTTAAAATTGTTTGAAGTAACCTGCTCCCACAGATGTTCAATTCATTTTGCCGACAAAATTTTGGAGGAGCGTTTTTAACAGAAGACTGAAATAACTGTGCAAAATTTCTTTTACGAAAAGTGTTTAAAGGCTGGTGCAAAATGGGAAGCAAATTCTAAACAATTTTGGCTTTTTTTTTTTTTTTTTTGGAAACAAAAACCGCTCTGTCTGAGAATAGCAATCATTGGGGTGGTGCTCTAGGGGAGGAGTAACTCTTTCATCTTTTCCTGCGGCAGGTACGTTTGTGTTCGGCATGCCAGTGCTCCTGCTGACACTTGATGGAGCAGTAGGAAGTGTTCCAGCAGCAGTGGTACATGGCCTCCTCTTCACAGTTGTAGCACTGGGGAGAACAAAGGAGATGGGATTACCCCCCTGGCAGGACCCCTCCTCACCAGCCCACCAGCGTTCCCCCACCCCTGCACACCCCAGCATGTGCAGAGCAATGCTCCTCTTATTTATGCTCAGGAGCACCCAGGGGTATGAGGGCATTTTTCACACGTGCTGAGTGAAGCAGCAATCTTCAGCAAATCCGCCCAATGCCTTCCTGTTTTCCAGAGTCTGGATGATTGCTTTTCAAAAAATCATCTCTCACTTAAGAAAACTCATCTCTCAGAATGGTGGACTGATATTTTCCAGCCACGCAGTGCAGGAACCATCATTTACCCTACATTTGTGGACCTAGACCCTGATCTAGGTCTTACAAGCTACAATAAATCAACAGGCACTGCTGGCTTGAACAGGCTCTGCACAGGCTTGAAAATCAGTGTTTCTGAGGTTTCTTTATAAGCCCACCCTGTCCAGAGGTTGCTGGGGAAGATCCTTTTGGTCTAGAAAATCTCAGAAGTCACAACAACAACATCCCAGGAGACAAGAACTATTGGTTTGTTATAGCCCATCTGGGGTCAGCCTGTGAGGACACTGCTGTCACTGGGTTTGCTGACTGCCAGCCAGCACTGCCACATCCTGAAGGGAAAACCTTGTGCTCCTTTAGTACTACTGAGCAAATTAAAAAAGAGGTTTTTCCTCCAAGTCTTAGATAAACCCAAGAAGGCCTGTTGTACATAGGTTGGCTACCTGGGCTCTTGCTCTTTGTTGGGCCTGTCAGAACTGCACAAAACTCCTGAAAGAAAGATGCTGCACAGCTCATGATTTATGCAGAATTATTTGGTTCTGGGGAAAGCTGCAGCAAAGATGATTTCTACCTTGGAACACAGAGAATACCCCCAGCTTTTTGACAACTAGAAGAGCCACTTGGAAAGTAACCCTGTGGCCTCTGAGGGACTAAGGAAGGGAATGCAACATGCTGGTCAGCACTACAGGTGGCCATCAAGAAGGTCCAGTATACAGGCAGCCTTTAGGTGGGTTTATGCCCCTTAAGGGAGTGCTGCAAAAGCAGTAACTGTCATTATGACAAAACTCCATAAACTAAGGTGGCACTGCAGCTAAAGGTACATTTATACTTCTGTGTCCTGGAGAGCCAGCTTCTAACAACCTCAAATTTGTCTTTCTGAATTTGATCTGCTCAAAATCAGGAAGCATCTTTAGGAATTCAGTCTGAAATGCTTATTGTGTGATGGGGAGCAGGGGGAGGGATATCACACAGTCTGTGCAGGCTGCTATCAAACCACAGAATAACACACAATTTACTTTTTATGTCCTGTCTAGCAACAGCTTTGCTAATAAAACAGGGAATTGCAAAGAAAACAAACTCAACTGTCTCAAAAGAAAAACCACAACAACCCACACAACTGAAAGACAGATCCAAGAAAGCCAACATTTACATTGGCTACACTGATAACCATTTGTTTACATGAGCAATAAAGGGACTGCCCTAGCTGTGAGAGAAGGGAGCCTCTCCATTTTCCTTTCATAATTTAACTCCTGGGAAGTTTATTTGTAAAAATGTCTGCAAACAAGTGTCCTCTCGAGAGCTGTTTTCCTGGTTTTTCATGTTGCTGGCTGCCCACAAGCCTGTGGGAGCCATTAGGATCATCTGCTGGAAAGGTGCAGGGAACAGCTGTGTCTCTCCATTATGTACAGAATGGGCCTCAGCCCAAAGACCAAATTCACATCTGCTGGCTTGGAGAGATCAAAAAGTGCTACAACAGGAGAGGACAACTGATCTGTGGGTCCTGCACTTCCCTTTACATATGCTGGCCATAAATGTGGGACGTAAATCTCCACTTTACAAAAGGAAAACAGTGTCATCTGTGCTGGTACCAGCACATGTGGCACTGGAGGCAAAATGCCAGCTGGCCTCAGGCCTCCTCTTTTCTTTGTATTTTCCTCTTTTTAAACGTTAGCAGTCATTTGGGGCTTTGTTTCCGACAGTACACATCACAGACAATGTTCATTCACTTAAATACCACCTGTTGCAAGTAAAAATAAATATATGTGTAAATAAATTTGAAAGAGAGAAAAGTTTAAAGCTGTCGATGGAAATTACCTATGCACCAATTTTAATGAGGTTTATACACAAATAAAAGAACTTGGAGAAACTAAACCAGAAACATTGTCAAGATCAGCACTCCAGCCTGCACCCTGGAGGCCATTGAGCTGCATAATCTCATTATTGTTATTCCTGCCTTTACATTTCTTCCTTTAGTTTGCTATTTACTTGAGATATCTGTATTAAACAAAATTTTTCTGATAGTATAAAAAAGAAATTGGGCTAAGCCAAGGCAATTGTGACCAGCTAGAGAAAGAGGAACTGTTATTCCTTAACTATGCATAAGTCTTTTGAGTGCTGGAAGCACATCTCATGTCACTGTACACCACCAGCAAAATGGTCCCTTCATCCAACTGGACTTTTTTTTAGGTATGAGAAAAAGACAAATACAGTGTGAATAATAGCAGCTATATTCCCAAGCCTAGACATCAGCATTAGACAAAAGTAGAGGTCTCTGCTCCTAATTAAAAAGCAAAGCCACTAAAACTCATTTAGTATGTGTGTTAATTACATGAGATTTTGGTAAGGAGGTATCATTATAATAGCAGCATACCAGTGCAGTACTACACACCAGGGACTGTCATTAGAACCACTGAAGGAAGAACCACTGGGGAGTTGTGTAATTGGACCAAGTCCAGCTGCCTGGGGCTCTGTGTTGGCAGGCAGATCCATCAGCTTGAATGCAGAGGTGTTTATCCTGACCCTCCCTCTCCTGCCACATGCAAACCAGCTGCCTGCATGATGCCTTCATTTAGGATGGTGATTGACAGGCAGTCTGAGGCCACAGAAATAGGCAAGATTGTCAAATACTCTTTCTATCTTTTGATTGTTTTGCTCAGTAGAGAGGCTTTATGTCCTCACTAATAAATTCAGTGATGTGGTACCAGGGCACATTCTGATTAGTCTGAAGGATATGGTAAAGGCACACTGGAGCAGATAAAAGTAACTCCAGCCAGTCTCTTTTGAAAATTCTGCCTTGAAAACCACCAAAAAGCAGCTAGAGCCAAGTCCAGCCTCACAATCAAGTTATTGTGCCTGAGTCACTGCATGTCAGCTGAATGGTGACAATAGTTCACATGTGTGCTCTTCACTTCTGACAGAGCAGAGGTAATTTGATGTATTCTATAGTGGGCAAAGGCAATTCCATTTCCCTCTCCAGTGCCACAGGCGAGCACATGCACACAAGCACCAGCAGCTGGTGACACACTGAACACAGTAACTCCATCAAGTCAGTCATAAATCACTTCTCTGGTCTGCAGAGACAGGTAGACAGGGAGGAATTCTCTTATTGACAGAGACCCAAGCACTGCACCATCATTACACCACAGTAAAACCTCTGTGAGGAACAGAAATAAAGACTCTACAGGAGCTCTGGCATTTGAAGTAATTATTTTCTTTCCAAAAACCAAACTCATAACTGTGATAGTCAGCGACTGTCTTGCCTGAGTATTTTTTCCACTCTTCTCCAGAGCAGAGTTTTCCCTGCAGGGACCATAGTTTCATGTAAGCACAGGGACTAATGAGGCTGAGCAGCAGCAAAACAGCCCTTTATAGCAGAAGGCAAATGGGGCTGCAGGGGGGTGGCAGGACTGGCTGTCCCTTGGCTCGTGCCATCTCCTGGAGGCTCCTGTTCCTTACCAGCCCCACCAGTGCTACAATGCTGTCCTCACCCCTCTGTGTGTTACAGACAACTGTCACAATGCTGTGTGACTTCCTGAACGATGGCTTTCACTCCCCTGTTCTGTGAAAACCAGCAAAGAAACAGCAGAGTGTGTGTGCCAGGTCCCAGCTCCTGAGCAGAGCAGTTTCCACCTGCACTCTGCTCCTGGCAAGCAGCACAGTTTACTTGCACTGTCTGGCTAGGTGCTGTACAGCCATGTGGGAGGACCCACTTCAGCCTGAGAAAACACGAGCCACAGTCCAAATAAAACCAGGGAAAAGTTTGTGGCATGTAACAGAACAGTAAGTTAGATGTCTGTTTTCACACCAACATGGTATTTGTAGCCAATACTGCAGATTTGCATTTAAGGACCAAACAAGAGAGGAATACATTTCAGAATGTCATGTCTTAAATACAAAGGAATATAAAAGAGCTGTAGAAAAAGCAAGGAGAGGAAAAGGCCAAAAGTATATCACTAATAGCCTTATTAGCAGGGGAATCCAAATTGATGCAGTCAGATATTGTACCCTGTGAGGTCTCAAGATCAAAGGAGTGTGAAAATAATCCAAAGCATGTCTTATACACAGTAAAACTGCATTTAGAAAAAAATATTTTTTTTATACTAAGATCTGATTGGACTCGAGAAAATGTTGCTGTTAGCCCTAACAAATTAAGATGGAAAGTAATCAAAACACCAAGTTGAAATTTGGAGAAGATTTGAAACAGTAATATGAAGGAGAAAGCCTTAATGCTAAAAGACCAGAGAAAGAGCAGTGCAGTTAAAAGCAAGGAATAAATCCCCTTCAACTGGCCTGCAGGATGCATTATGCATTTCCACTTACTCTCTTGTGATAAATTTTTGAAACTTACCCACTGCTTCTTCTTGGTCTGGGAAATCAGTTGCTTGTGCTGACCTGCTAGTTTCTTAATTTCTTCTAAAAATTCTTCTTTGCACTTCTCCTTTACCTGCTTACATTTTCTGTCCATCTCTCCTTGTGCATTGGCCACAGCTTTATTGACAGCCTGCCTTTTCTCTTCTTCCATCTCTGTACGCAGCTGCCAAAGACAGTCAGCAAAGCAAGTCAAGGGACAGCTACTGGAATTAAAAGTGTCTTATTTAAACCTCTAATTTTAAACCTCTATTACTGATGTGGTTGGAGGTCACCTAATTAGAGATTTTTCCTATTTAGGAAATAAAAATTACTCAGTTAGAGATATAATAAAATCAGTTTTAGTCAAAATAAAAATGACACTGTATTTCTACTCTGCTAGGCATCTAGAATAACAGATAAATAGGTTCTATGCATATTTGGTCAATGATCAGTTTATAAATTTATTAGTGTCTCTTAAAAAAAGATTTTGTTTTTTCCAAATATACAGCTGCATATAAATCTACAGCAAGTGCACAATGGAAAAAACAAAGCAGAACATCCTTGAGTTCATTAAGAGGTACCTTTTAGCATTCATTGTCAGTGAGGTTCCTTTGCCCTTGCTCAGGTATCTAAATGTTCAGTGTCTTAATCCTACAGGATTAACACTTGAACTCCCTAGGTTCATTTCACAGTCCTTCATCCAGAAGGAAATTCATCTTATCTTAAGACAGTACTTAAGAGAGGTCAGACAAATTGCCCTGCTCTCTCCAGCCAAAGGTGACCGGGTCAAGCTTAGACATTGAATTTTAAACAGGTCATTATTAGATAAGAAAATTCAAACAAATTTCAGTGACCCTATTTGATCTTCAGGTCAGAAGATGGACAAAAGAAGAATTATTTATGACTAGCAGTTAAACAATGATACTGTTTAGAACCACACTTAACAATGGACAGAAAGGCTTTGGAAACAGATACTCATGAATGAACAATTAGTTTCAGTTTTGGATCACAAGGTGATTTCACTGGATAAGAATCAAAAAAGCCAAGAGTTTTCTGTTTAAAGTAGGTTAGTTGGTACAGAAATGGTCTAAAAAAGCCATAATGGAGACTATTTTTATGTGGCCTCTTTGGAAAAGGTTTTTTATTCATTTTGGTAAGAGTGGTTGCTACAAAAATAGAAAAGAATGTGAAAAAATCCTGAAAATTGCCTCTCCTCAACCTGGTGTAGGTGGTGTTTAACAAGTGTTACCTTTTCCACTGCCTCTCGCACAACTCTCTCAGTTTCTCTTTTGTGATCAGCTTTCATCCTGTCCTTGAAATCGTTAAAGATTTTGGTGTATTTGTCATGGCACATGTTCTGACACACTCCATCATTACTGGTCTGGGTGCTCCGATGCAGCATTTTTGGAGAAGAGGCACTTAACTTCTTGGTCTGAGTTGAGACTGAAACTTTTTCAATGGGCTGAGGCATTGTGGGAATTTCCTGGCTTGAACTTACTGCTTCAGTTTCAGGTTCTGGCTCCTGCAGAGGAAGAACAAATGTGTAAATCAGATATCGAAACAGAACAAATCAACCTGCTAACTTTTCATTTCCTCCTGAAGCAAAAATGTTACATGACCAATGTCAGTGTAATTAATGTGAAAGGTGTTTGCTGAAGGCCTGTAATGCTAATGGGATGTGGGATCCCTGTGGAAAACCAGCTTGAGAGTAGGCAGGCTCTTGGGTCAGGCTTTTCTGACTTCAGCCAGCCTCACCTCCCCAAAAGTATGAAAAACCTTGGAGGCTGGGCTGACTTCTTGGGATTACTAGAGGTTTGCTAGAGATATTTTTGCCCCACAGTATTCTGCCTAAAGAGAGTACAGTTGCATGATCAAGGCTCTTGAATTGTTTTGGCAAACTCTGGGCTTACTCTGACCCAACAGGCTGCACTGGAGTCTGTGATATTCCACTGATTCCATAAAACTGCTGCAAAGATTGATTAGTACTTCAAAGGTCCTTTGAAGATGAAAGGCTAATGAGAGTCTAGGTCTTGCTTCCAATAATATAGAACTAGACTTGGATGACCACAGAACCTCTGCATAATTACACAATTACCAAGAAAGAAGTCACTGTTACTGTAGTGTACTGTGCTGAATTTAGCTGCCTGTGTTATTACAATGTAACACCACTTGCTCCTCTCTTAGAACAGATCTAAGTTATACTCCTGAAAATGCTCCTTGCTATTTGAAGTGTCTGAAGACACAAACTCCTTTTTTAAAAAAAAAGTTAGATGTTTTAACTCTCATTTAGCAGTGTAGAGACAAAGTCTTGCTCAGGACTGGACTTTGTGCTTGTGTGTGAGATGAGGCACTGCTCACAGCATTCAAAAGGCTGACTGTGTGTTCCCTTTTGCAGTCAATTACTTTCTAGGAGGGCACAGTGATTGACTTCTGGATCACTGATCAGAGCTAAGAAGACAAATGTTAAGACATAAATATATGAAGCAAATTACAGCATTTGCTTGACAGAAAACACAGTAAGAACGTCGAGACATCCTCCTGTAATCTCCCTATCTGCATTCAAACACAGTTTGTGCCCCAGGGCACAGAGCGTGTCACTGCCACCATCCATGACGCTGCCTCCTGCAGGATCAGGTACAATGGGGAAGCAACTGCCCAGGAATTAGGCATGGCCATGTCCCTATTCCAGCCACCACAGAGAGCTCTGCTGCTATACTACCTGCGCCCTCCTCTGCAGCGGCATCCCGAATCCTCTTGCAAGGAACGGGCATACGCGCAGATTTTTCTCAGCGTTCCTCATGCAGCTGGAACAAGGCCAGGAACAAGTCCTTGGCGGCTCGGGAAAAGATTTACGGCTCTCTCTGTAAGTGCCCCCTTGTGTACACGCGCAATAACGCAGCCCCTGGTTCCCTGATTCTGCAAGCGGGATGCACAGGGAAGCCCCACAGACGAAGTGGAAAAGGTAGTTCATAAACTTCATAGTCTCGATTACACTTCCTAATTTCTGCTGTTTATGGACTTACTGATATCCTGAATTTGTTATTTAAAAAGAAATGTTGTAAGCTGACTTGTATTCATGATACAGAATATTCCCATGATGACACGTTAGTTGCATGTGGGAGACACAATTACATTTGTTAGCAAGGAGTACCAAGCTGTGGGGCTGGAACTTCCAAGACTAATACTGTAACATCACTAAAAGGTGATTGAAATTGAAGGAGGGTCTATTAAAATTTCAGACTTTTTGTACTTTGCTATCTCTACAAACACAGTAGTTGAGGTTACTCACTTCTTTCTTGAGTTCCATACTCTGGTTACGTCGTCCTTTCTTTGCTCTTGGTTCCTGAGTAACCTTCAGCTGTGAACATTAAGAAAAGCATATTGAATCAACCCAAAAACTAGTTAGAATATAAGTATGTAAACAGTATGTAAGATCATCCAGACTGCATTATAACTGGAGGGGTATGGAACTTTATGGTTTAGATTAAAAGTCAATCTCACAGTAGAAACAAGCATGAGATCTAAGTGGATGGTAATTATCTTACAATGCTTATAGAGAAGTTCTTATGCCTGCTTTTGAAGCATGCAGTACTAGCTAGTGTTAGTAACAGGATATTGTAGACTACAGCAGAACGGTGAGCAGAACTCCCTAGTTCCTGTATCTGAGAAAGCAGCAAAGCAGGTATAAGCATTAGCCAAGTCAAGGATGAATAGCTGGCATTGAAGAGAAAATACGTAAATAGACACTTCAGACTCTGTGACTGATCCTTCTGAAAAAACTGGGAAAATAACAGTTATCTTTTATTTGTGACCATTTCCCTGTTTTACCACAAACTGTTGAATGAGTGCACACAAGACTTTAAATAAAGGGGCTACAAAGGGTTAGCTAAGCAAACCAGGCTAAAAAACCCTAAAACCACATAGATAATGAATAACCTCCCATCAAAACATAAGAGTTTTCTAAACTTTTAAGATTTTAGTTCCAAATTGGGTGATAGACCTGTTTGATGAAAGGACAAAGGAAGAGGATCAAAATACACAGATTTTTTTTGAATACAGACTTAGAGAAGGGATAGTGGTTTTAAATGAGGAAAGATGTTGCCAGGGAAAGGGCTGCCAAAAATACAGAGAAGCATCCTGCAAACTATGAAAACCTTACTGCCAAGTCACTAGTAGTGAATATATAACACCCTCTTGGACAATGGATGATTAGTAAAGATAAGGGAATTTCCAGTGGAAATGAAAAGTTTTGGATCTTAGCCATTTGTGCTCTTTGTTAAAGCAATGTAATTTTTCTTGTTTTGCAGAATTATTTTTAATGACTTTAATCAGTTGCTGGCTGTGTGGTTCTCAAGTGCAACATTTGCACCTAACTTTAATGGGACCTGCTGAAAATGTCATGGCTGGTGTTACTTGTGGATCTGAAGGCAGAATAGAGCTCAAAGTGAACACACTCCAGCTGTGAAAAGGCTGAGCAGCTACAGGGCTGTCCCTTGATAGGGTTCCAAGAGGGCAGTGTTGCAGTCCATCTGATATCTGTGACATTTGACTTGAACATTCCTATTTAACTTTAGAAATCTTGATCTGTCTTATCAAGGTGCTGTACGTGACAAATGCTTTGAAACTTCACAAAGGTCATCCAAGAAACTGAGGAAAGAGGAGAATCTATATTCTTGCTATTACTGAGCTACAAAACATAGGGAGAATAAGTCTTTGAAGCCTCTTGTCATCACAAACCTGCAGACAAAGCACAAGGCTAATTTAATAGCACATTAATCAAAAACCCATCATCTTTGTACTCTTTAATGAATTGCCCCAACAGCTAATATTGCAGCAGCACTCACTTGCTCATTGCTAGTGGAAGAGATACTCGACTCTGCCTCCTCTTCCCCTTTGTCCTCATTCTTTGATTTCCAGAATCTCCCCTCACGCAGAAAACGCTGGTGCAGTTCCAGTTCATCACAGGCCTTCTTCCATCCCATGCTGCGTTTCACGTGCAGCCGGTGGATGTTAACTGTGATGTCTTGAATGTTTTCAGAGGGGATCCAGGCCCTTTGGAATACACAGTACAGACAGGTTCAGAAACATTACATACAGGTGAAGGATCTCGACCTGAGAAACTGACTTCAAAAGCAGTTTTTCACAATGGCCAATCATTGACAATTCCTTTTAACTTGGATTTTTTTTTTTAAACTCAAACCCATTTGAAAAAAAAAAATGGACTTCATGCTGTCAGACATTTTTGTTATTATGAATACTTGTTAGCTGTTGGTGGTATGGCTAGAAGTCTCTCTCATTTTTGATGAGCCACAAACCTTCCCCAGTACCATTTCTTGCCTGCTCTCTTGCTAAATGCCCTGACTCAGACACAGAAACATTTTTTCACTGGAGGTTCATATGCTAATCCAATTTAGTTCTTGACCTCCTTCCTAAAACTGTGAAGGAATTTACCAACTCATCACCTTGAATAGAAACATTTTGTGTCCTGGCCCCCTGTCTATCAGGATTGAAGTCCCACGGGGACTGTCATGCTTCTTTGGACTGAACTCATGCCAGTGACATGATTTCAAAGTTACTTTGTCCTCTTAAATATGTTTAGAGAATCTTCAGAGAGTTATATGGGCAGGTCTTGACATTTTGAAAGGTTATACCAAGCAACAGGCAATATTGGACATTGAAGATATAGAGTCACTGCACTGCACATCTGCCTAACAGATTAAATACTCAACAAATGACATATGTTTGTGTAAAGATTCTTGATTCTGGCAATATAAATTTAATTTGAGTAAAGACCAAGAAACAATGCCAATTTACACCAACCAGGAGTTTGGCCTTTTGTCCAAGTCCAGTAACTAAGCAATGGCTCTCTAGTCAAACATTCTTTGCCTTTTGTATCACACATTTAAGAAGTTGCAAGCACCTCATCCCCAAGGTGCCAGGTTACTTTATGAAATAATTTTAAACTTTAAGTGTGAACTTAAAGCCAAAGATAACTAACAAAATAAACAGTATTTGGCAACACATTCAAGGTAAAAAACATTCTGTGACTGAGGACCCAGTAAAGATCCTTTACTCAGTTTATGACTATTAGAAAGTCCTGGTAGTTCATATAAAAAAAAAAGTGAAAAGATGTTATATACTGTGCAAGTTACATGAAAGCAATTTAAATAAAGACTATCCTAAAACACTCTTACTGAATTATCTAGGCTCTTTTGGGATACACCAAAACATACCATCTCCCAAGAACCATGAATTACTTTAGAAATGTCTCCTCTCCTCACATTATAGGCATATAAATAAAACAGTAAAAAAAATCCAAACCAGTACATCCACTGTCACACTGCTACAAACCTCCCCAAATGCTAAACAACCAGCTGGAGAGAGAACCAAAAGCTGATCTCTAAGAGTCAAGTTTCCAACGTAAAGAGGGATTCTCTGAAATTGCAAACTGGCTCCCAGCAGGAGGCCTGTCAATGTTCTAGCAGTGAGACACAAACATTTGTGATATATATCATGGTACTAAACCACAAAATTGTAGTGCCTCAGCTCAAATGAGAAACTGCCAGAAGTCAATATTGCTGGTAGAAGGAGTACATTTCTGTCCAATTTTCACCTTAGCCTGGATTAGCAGACTGCTATACATTTGAAGAAACAGCTGAAGTTCACTTACTGTCTTTAATTAAAATGGCATTAAGGAACATCCTTCTGGCAACTGTGGAAAGAGAATCTCTGAGCCACTGAATTTGGTCACATCAGACGTGTTAGACTGAACTTTAAATTTTCTGAAACAATTATGGCAAAGTATTCAGTATTTCTAATGTTGGCAACAAGCTGAGCCAGTATTTACAACATGACAGATGAGATAAATTATTTTAAAATTGTTTGTAAAAGGCAGCTCATGGAATTAATAAATTACCTTTGGTGGTGATGGCCAAAAAAGCGAACATCAACTTGATTGTCCTCTTTCTGCATGACTTTGGCTGGCCAAAACCCAAAGCCTTTCATTTTGGCCCAAACCAACTCATGATTAGGTATCTGGAAAAAAAAGTTCTATTTATTAGTGGATATGAAATATTTTATTGCTATCTCTCACAAATATTCTGCTGTAATACTATGCTAGTACCTTAAGAGTATGGTTATTGTTTGTGTCTAGCGCTGTTTTCATTTTTATCTTCTTACAATACACTTCCTTGTTAGATCAGATTGGATGAATTAAAAAAAAAAACAAACCAAAACTACAAAGTCTGAAAAGTGTATAATTGTGTATTGAAAATAGAGATCTTAAGCAGCCTAAAAATTAACTTGTCTTTCTAGCTTCATTCAGTAGCAAAATTTTAGCTCTGTAAGCTCCTTATTTTCTTGTGAAACCATTGTAACTGGCTGATACCCAAGTTTTATAACCTATATTGTTACAGTTTTGAACTTCAATCAACACTTCACTTGTGTAAAATACCCAGGCTTACAGAGTCTTAACCATGCTTTTGAAACAAGCCCCCTGAAATGTAATATTCAATGCATTAATGACACCAAAACTGCAGGCTTTCATACAGAAAAGCAAACAAATAAAGATCTGTGTCAGCAACATACACAAGGATAGCAGAACCAGTTGTCAGGTCGTGCATTTGACAAATAGAAACAGTTCTTGCAAAGCTGCAATTCATCCAGCTGAAAAACAAAAAAAGGTAAATAAGCAAAAAAATTCCTATTTTTTTTCAGTACCTACTGATTTCAGTACCATCCCTCTCCTTTAAGAAGTCAAAATTTTTAGCCCTGCTTGCTAATTTACTTTCATCCATGCAAACTAAAGGTGTGATACTGAGGTGGGCTGTGAGAGGCTGAAAGACAACCTGAAGAAACATTATTCATGTTTCAGAAAACCCAGGCAGAGAGAGAAGACTAATAGACATATTAATGATCTATTATAGATGAAATGCAAAGAATAGTTCTTAAAATTCATTAAATATTTAAAGTACATTGTGAAAGAAGTAATTCAGCTGCACAAAAGGAGAAATTGTGCCAGCTCTGCAGCTGTATTTTTTGGTCTCCTCTGAATGTGGAGAAATATTTTGATGACAATTACAGAATTTAGTAGGAATCTCATCTTAGATTCAATTTATATTAGTAAGTACAATTATTTCTAGTCCAAATCTGTATTACTCAATTATTTTCAAAACAAAAATTTGAATATCAGTGTTTTTAAAATTATCATCTAGTTGCAAAAAAAACCCAACAAACCTAAACCAGCAAAAACCCCAACAACAAAAACAAAACCCAACCAACCAACAACAAAAACCTAAAGAAAAAGAAAAAGGAATTCTGAATTAGCTGCTAGACTGTCTGGAAGAAATTTATAACTGAATTTCACACACTTTTTATTTTGTAATATGAAGAATAATTTCTTAGATTCTGAAATGAAAATCAAGTATCTTGAGTACATCTTGGTTACTTGGTGGTACTTACTTCATGGCAGGTGTCTTTGTAAAGCATCCTTGCTATATCAGCTTGTTCACTGTCCGCTATAAATTAAAAATAGATGGTATAAACAATCACAGTATGATCACAGTGCTCACAGAGATTTGCAGCTGTCATTGCTGTGACTTTCATGCTATAATTGTTGTGCTTAAGAAGACAAAACATAATTTAATCACTTGGACAGCCCTTCCATTTAAAATCTTCTAACAATCAGTTCAATATTTGTTTTCTGTGTCATATTTATATGCCACAATACTGCTTTGCCACTGAACAATGCAAGTTCTGAGGAGAAGCAGCAGCAGGGAGACACAGTTGCTCTTCATATGGGTTCAGTTCCTTTCTCTGCTTGTGTCTTAATGGCACACTGCAGTTCCTAAAACATCTCCTTCTGCTCTGTGCTCTGAGTGATGCTTCACAGACTGTTTATCACTGAGTCTCTCTTTACACCTGTGTATTCCTCTCTTGGTTTATTCACATCTCTCCTCACCAGCCTGTGTGAATCTCCTGGGGCTGCAAACAGACTGGTGCCACCCTCCTCCCAGTCTCCCTGATGGGGGCCATGTCTGCAGGGGAGAACTACATCCTTCCTGAAATGGTGGCTCTGGAAAACAGGACCTGACTACAGCTTCTGGACATGGTGCTGCTGTTTTTTGACTTCCAATCAGTCACTTGTTATCTTCCCAGTGCCTGGCAGCTTCTCTGATGGCTGTATCTCCACACTGCACCAGCAGCACACTCCTGGTGTGGATGTAGCTACATTTGCTGTCACAATAAGGTAGATAATGCCCAAAAGTAAAAGAAATAGGTCTATAGTACATGTTTCTGCTGACACAGAACAGAAAACCCTTCTGAACCCATGGAAAACATGCATATTGACAAAAATCTGCAGTGTAGACTGACTCAGGACTTTGCTGAAGAAGAAGCAGGATAGAACAGGTGTAATTCTCCCTAAGAGGTTTAGCCAGGGAGGATGAAAATAGTTCTGTATTAGGTGGGCCAAAAAAGACCCCAGAAAGTTCTTATACACTGTGATTTTTAAGGGCTTTCAAATTACCCCATTCACACTCAAGACTATTTAATACCAAATTCATCCTGGGCTTGTGAGTTTCCTACAAATAAAGAGAAATCAAACACGGCAAGCAGTAAATGTAGTGTTTTACCTCCATAGAAAATCACTGTGTTGTGTAGAAGCAGCTGAGCATCTGCTTTGAACTCCTCATAACTCCTGTACTTTCCTTCATTCACTTTCTACACAAAAGAAAACACAAGCCTGTGAGAAAACTCTTCAGAGTGCTCTACCTGCTTTGTGCAGAGAAACCTTCACAGAAATCTGCATTATGCAACACAGATCAGACACTGCTTTTCCTGAATACAAAAGGAATACTTAGAACTCCTTGGCATGGTTTGTTAATACCTGAGCATTGGCTGCCCTTTATGCAATGCCCAGAAGTAAAATAGATTCTTTAATACTTGACCAAGTTTAAAAAAGATTTTCCTGGTTGTAACAAGGTTAATCTGGAATAGCTGCAGCATAAGGTGTGGCCAATAACATTTGTTCAAACTGAAATATGTTCCCTGAGGTGAACATTTTGTACCTTAAAATATCAGCTAGTTTCAAATCAGTGTTGACTGCCTTTGAACTTCCAGGATCTTTACTTGATCATCTGTGTTATCTGATGAAAGCTGATTGTCCTAGTCTTCCAAACTCGTAACAAATACCTACATGGAGCCATGCAATTAATTTTCTTAGTATGGTTTTGTCCAATAGGGAATGCAGGGTTTTCAGTTGTGCTTTCTCAAGAACATCTATGACAATTCCAATCATCAAACAAAACATCAGCTTATAGAATGCTATCGAGGCCCAAAGAACTTCCATGGAAGCAGGAGAATTTGACAGAGTGAAAGGAAGGCCTGACTTATTTTTCAGGCTCAACCAGTATTGCCAGCACTTGTAGACAGGCAGCAGTGCTGGTCTCCAAAACTGTCAGTGAAGCTATTGTTTATTTGTGCATTTTAATAACAAAACAAAGGCTTTTCACATCTGTGCTTGTAAAGGGCAAAATATACCACAGCACTGCATAGCAATCCAGTTGCAGGAGTGAGTAAAGATGAATATGCTGTTTATTATGTGCAGTTGATTTAAATGACTCATGATCAGACCTTTGGTTCAGAGAAAAAGGGACAATATATTCATTAGTACTTTATTTCTGGAACAATTAATGCAAAACTGATGTTTTGGGTGAGTCTGGTTTTTCATGATCAACAAAGTGATTGGTTCTTTATGAATCATTTAGATGTTTATAAAGCTGACACCCACACAAGGGCATTATGACTGAAATCAGAATATGGTCAAAAACATTGGGCCAGAGAAGCACACTTAGGCACTTGAGTCTACATTAATTGATTTAGTTAAATAGTACTTTCTCTAAAGATTTTAGCTACCTGCAGATCCTAGTACAAAAGGAATTGACAATACTCTGTGCCTGAAAACTAGGCACCACTCAAAATGGTTTTACTCGATTACCTATTTATGAGGAAAAGTTTGACATGTTAAGCTTCCATATCTAATGCTGGATACAATACTGAAATACTGATCATAAAGAGAATTAAACAGGATTTGGGCTTTTTAGACTTTCACTGTTAAAAGACAGCAAAACCAGTGTGGAAGTTAGAAAGCAAGCCACTCTACCTCCTGTATAGTAGGGACATCAACAGCTGAGTGCACCAGCCTTCGATACATTGGGTGTTTGTTGTCCTTCCCTTTCTTGTTTAGATCTATAGCCTGAAAGGACCATGAGACAGTGTTTGTTATTGCATTTGGAATCTGCTTAAAACACATAAAAGAGGATTATAAAATGCAATAGTTTGGAATACTTCAGGTGGGGACTACACAAGGGCAAACTGGAGAGCCACAACCCATGAGATGACATGTGTCTCAAACCTGAAAAATGCCCATGTGACCTGGTGACACCGATCCAAATCACAGGGCCTGGTAAGTGGATGTGAAAACACACACGGTGCTTATGACAGGAGAAGTAAAACCCACCCTTTTGTAGCCCTCCTCCCTGCACAGTCACACATGGGGAACCATAATGATCCTCCTCAGTGCAGCACAACAGTGAACAAATCTCCCTGTCTCAGACTCACCCTCTCCTTCATACGAGACACTATGAATCGCAGGTATGTGCTCATCTCTTGTTTACTTGTGTTTTTCTTCTTGATACTCTGCCAAAGAAAAACAGGGTCATATTATTATTTTAAACTTGACTTCAAAACTCAGCCAATAAACATTTTCTCTGCATTAACACTTGATTTGAAAAGGTAACTTTGAATCACATAAAGCACTGTTTCTTAGGGAAAATCTTTTCTGGGAAATTAGTAACACTAACACGCCACACTGACTATACATGTTGCTTTGAATTATGTCTGGGCTGAGAACTTCAGCTACAAAAAAATTACAAGTCTTATTTCCACTTGTATCCATAATAGTTTGTCAAAACCTCTCATAAAAAAAGTGTCTAATTAGAATAAAGCAATGAAGAAAGTCATTTTAGGGAGCAGCTAAAAAATTGTTTAATGGTCTTTTTAATAGCAAGGCATTAATAATTTTTAGTAAAATAAGAAATAATTTAAAAAATAATATCCTGTTCCATCTACAAATTATGTGCTTACTAAGCAAAATGACACCATCTGGGAGGAAGACAAATTGGCTCTAGCCAGTAGAAACTCGAAGCACTTTTTATGCTCAAGAAACATAGCAGTCTGGGATTCCTGTGGTTCTTCCTTAACAAAATTTAATCCAGATTCTGGAACACAGATCACTACTTTTTAGCAGTTCAGGATCCAGAGTTTTCCCCTCTCATCTTAGACTATTATAGAGACTTATCCCCACCCTTCAAAGTATAACCAGGCTAGTGGGAAGCCCTGCATACTGAAAATGTGCTGCTAAAAGAAAAGGTGTCTCTCTGCAAGTGCCTAATGTGCTCTTACACAGCAGCCTTTCCAATCCCAGCTCACAGCAGCAGTGCACAGCTCTGCATGGCCCTATAACAGCTGGCTGGAAAGTGATACCTCCTCCCTGCTTTTACCTACAGTAGCTCTCCAAAACAAAAGCACAGTGAAACAACAGCATGGGTGCCAGGTCTATTACCCTGAAGTGTTTCTAACTGCTCACATCTCCTGCAAGACATTCACTATGCCCCACACCTTCTTGTGCACTGACTGCCAGGCTGAGTTCTCTCCTTCTCAGGCCTCATTTTACCACTTGTGTGCAAACTATGTTGACCAAACTGGCTCAGTTACACCTGCATCTTCAAAATCTGATGGTCTTTAGCAAGATCCACATAATTGTGCAGATGATGGTTGCTTAGCAAACACAAGGAAAAAATGAATCCATGTTCTAATAGGTAAATAAAAGAGTTTAAAAAATTACCAGTCCCTAGAAGTGTGCTGTTTTTCACTGAATTACTTATATATGATTCTGGACATAGGGAACACACACACTGAGTGCAGAGCACCTGCTTTTACAAATTTACTTGGAAAGACTAAAATTACACATTAGCACAAAAAAAAGCTGATAGGATTTGATTGTGTCTCCCCTGTTTATATTCCTCCTACAAGACACTGAGGACACTGAAAACCACAGGCTACTCCCCTGTGTTACAGCAAATTTGCAACCTGTACATCTCAGGATTGTACTTACTACTTTTTTTGAAACAAAACTGTACACCCCACTACCTACAAAGCTGTTCATTTGATTGCTTAACAGCAATTAGAATCATTACAAACTGTGCTGAAACACCAGTTCAGTCACGAACTCAGATACTGCATTGTGCATAACAACACTTAGAGCTTCTTCCTGCCTGGGAAAAACTCTGCTGTGGAAGGGGCCAGCCCCAGGTATTTCTCACACCTACAGTTCCTTTAAGCATTATTTTCATAATATGAATGGTAGTCTGACCTTCCTTCCAAACTCTGGACTGACAGAGAATTTATCCTGCGCTATATATTTGAATCATATTCGGTATATTCATGTTTCACTCTGACTGCCACAAGAACGTGTGTTCTGCTGGAATTCAAATCACCTCCTCAGTTTCTCATAAACCAACATTGCCACTGCAAATGAAAACCCAAATGTGCATTAAATTACCTGCATTATGAAACACTGCTGTCATTTCAGGCACTGGAGTGCTGTGTGCTTGCTAATGACACAGCATTTTAAAAGACTGAAACTTAAAAGGACACAATAAAACTCACATGCACTGACTAGTCCTACACCTCTTTTTCTGACATGGCTCTGAATTTATCAGCCTTTGAAAGTATTTCAGAATTCATGTGAACCATTTTTCATGCCCTGATAGGCAAGACAGTTTGAGAGAGACTGTTGAGATAGATGGTTTACAGTCTTATCCTTCAGATCATAAGAAAAGATAGATAGCTGGCTTTGTATAGTTATTGATGTCAGCAATTAATATCAGCTTAGGCACCAATGAAAATGATATAATTAACTTGCCAGTTCTGGCAAACTTTAATTTTTCCACTTTTCCTTCAATTCCTTACACTGATTTATTTTAAGAAAATCTTGATCTCCATGTTCCTTTACTAAATTTTGAAAGGCAATAAATTTAGGAAATTGGAGCCTATGAGCCAGCAAAATGTCTTTTTATGGCAAGGTTGCACACCCTTTGTGGAAAGCAAGTTACATTTCAAGCACTTCATTCACTTTTCAACAATAATTAACCATTTAGGAGGACATTCTTTGGAAGTTATAATGGAAAATGTATAAGCTTTTAATAAAAAACCCCTTCTTTGTATTTTGAAGACTTGTAGTCTTCTCAGAGAAGTCAACCTAGGGCCACTTAAAGCAAGAAAATAGATAATACTAGATGGGGACTATGATTTGCATGAAATCTATTTATATTGCTCTGACACAAGATAATATACCCACTTTCAGATCCCCTTTATAAGCAGAGTGATATAGAAGCAAATATAAATGAAAATTAGGTCTTCTAATTTCCTACTTTCAGGAAACAAAACCAATGATAGTGGCAAGCTCCACTATCTTTTCCCTGTCAGATATACTAAGATACTCTACTGGTAACCTTGTTCAAGTTTGGATCAGGGAGACTGCTGAGATTCAATTCGGCCTCCAAAATGTCAGGGTCCTTATACTTTTAGATAGCCAATTTGTGGGATAAATTATCTTAATGTAGGACTGCACCAGGTCTGGCTGAGATGAAAGCAGTTGTCTTCATAGCAGCTTGTATGGTGGTGTGGTTTAGATTTGTGACCAAAACAGTGTTGGTAACACATGGATGTTTTAGCTCTTGCTGAGCAGGGCTTGCTCTGTGCAAAGGCCTTGGCAGTTTCTCACTCTGCCCCCACAGTGAATAGACTGGGGAGGACACAAGAGGTTGGGAGAAGACACAAGGCAAACAACCTGAACTAACTAAAGAGCTATTGCACAGCATATAACCTCATGCTCAGCAACAGAAAGGAAGAGGAGGGGGCATAGGGGGAATTTAGCCATCTTTAACTCAGGAACTGTCTGGGCATTGATCTATCCATGAGGGTGGGGAGGCATTGCCTTTGCACCACCTTTGTTTTGTTTTCTTTCTCAGCTGGGAGTTGAGGAGACATGAGAGGGCAGCTGTGTGGTGCTTGGCTGCCTGCTGGGGTTAACCTGCAACATGGACAATTCCTATGTCACACCACTGCTTTAGAGAAATCTGCAAACCTTCTGCTTTGAATCAACGTAAACTGAAAGACATGGTCAGGCCTGTGTGTTTACACAGGGAATGAAGGAGTGAAGTAATAACCTTCACAATAGCTATCCTCATGTAGAAGATTAATGAGATTTGGTAGGTGAAAGGCCAAAGCTGCAGCCTAACTCTTTTCTTGTGGGTGCAGGAAATATGAGCCTTATTCTCTGCAGCACATCTGTTTCTTAGAAGCTGGTACCTTAAGGTTACATTGCTCTTCATATTCAATATTCCAGATTAATTATATTGCCTAGCTGTTCAAGAGGGTAGCAATATATTGCACCATGCAGGTGTGACTTATTTAGCAATTCTGACGTGCTTATATTGCAGGACTTCACTGCAAGACTTTACAAACCACATGAGGCTAGAGAAACTAGGGGCACGTCCAAGAAACACTCCATCCTGCACTAGGGATGATGGAAGTGACAAACCTCTGCAATCTGAGTTAGCTCTCAACTCCCAGGGTAGCAGTGGCCACTGTGCTGCAGTTGCTGCAGTCTTTCATTTGAAGAGAAAAAACCAGGAAAACTCTAAGAAATGCAAGGTGTCAGCGCCAGCATTCTGTCTAGCTATAAGCATTTAAATTACATTTGAACTGTTTAAAGAGGTTTTTGTTTCCCTATATACTCCCATTAATGAATATTTTTTCCCTTCCTCTCTCACCTGTCCTGGGTACACTCACATCAAAGAACTGCATTTCAGTTCAGTGATGGATTATGTGAAGGCTGCTCAATGACAGATACATGTTTCTAAGGCATCAGATGCATTTTCAGAAGCAATTCAGGTTTCCAGGGGTTTATTTGCAGAGAGAAACTATGAGCATGAGTCTAACATACACTCACCACTGCTCTTCAGAAACATCTTTCTTTACATACTGGCCCTTGGACTTTTTTAGGGCTTAAATTGCCAGAGGAATTTGGTGCTACATATGGAAAGCTTTACTGCTCTGCCGCCCTTTCAAACTTCCAACCCTCAGGTCCTCATGTTTCCTGTACCATTAAGAAAGGTATGCAGGCACATGGAATGGGTCTCAGAGCAATCAATGCACAGTGTGCCCTAAGTATCACACAGAAAAGCTTCTGCAGGAGCAAAATATGCCCTAAGATTTGCCTCTTTCATGATCAGATGCAGTAAAATTACACTTTTTAAAGCATCAGGTGCTTTTGGAAATGTTACAGCTGAATCCACAAATGGATTTCTACTTGTATGGTGCATTAAGCACTTTTTGAGTATGAAGCACCATATGAATTAAATATGCTTTTATCTGCACACAGAAGGTGGCAGGAGGCTCTAAGTGGAAACTTCCCAGTTTTCTCACTGCTGTGGACAAATTTCTTTATGCTTTATTCAGTATGTCCTATGCAGTGCCCAGCTCCCTGATTTACTGCAGAAACTGGTCCTACACTAGGACTTCCCTTTACCCACCAATCCATGACTACTACTTGTGTGATCATGCCAAACACTGTTTCAAAAATATGTTTCCCCATACAGGTCTCCAACTCCTACCACAGCACTATGAAATAAGTCAATAAAGCCATATTCTTTCCTCCTTCCTTGCATTTTACATTAACTACCTTGACTGACATCTGGCACCTAAACCCTCCTGGATCTAAGCACTTGAGTAACTTCACTTCAGTAACCTCCATCTTCCTGTGCCTCTGTCTACTGCTTGTCATACTTGTCTGATTTTGTCTGAAGTTGATTGTGAACTGCATAATGGTTTATTTTTATTTTTATGTACTCCAAGAAATGCTCAGTACAGTGGCAGAACTGAGACAAAGCCTATCTACAGAATACTTACCAGCGCAGTATTTAATATCTTAAGCTCTACAGATTACTTTGGTCTCCTATGTATAAACCCCAGAAATATTGGAATACCCACTTATGATAGGAAAATTTGCTCTAAGTCCTTGCAAAGAACTTGCAAGAAAGACCAATCTCTGATAAGATGATTGTAAAAAAATTTAGGAGTCAAGTGAAACCACATGGCTAATTCTTTCCTTCTGTTTCATAAATCAAAATATATTTCTCTGGGACAAATGATATATCAAAATGCTTAATTTCACCTCCTTATATTTTTTTTTAAATTTGAATGTTTAGATAAGAAATATTAATAGTTACACCAACATGATCAAAATTCTAATTCATAATTTTGTATATATCTATTCCCCCTTCCAAAATATTAGTATTTTGGCAGGTTTTTTTGTAGTCTTTAGGTAATAAAATTAACAGCTGAAGAAAATTAACTCCCTCATTTTATTTAACTGAAGCGAAGCAATAAATGTACATGTCTCCTACATCCTTCAGAGACCAAGTTGACTAACTCTGTCTGGAATGGACTATTCCAGTAGTGAAAAACATAATCTCTAAGCTCATTCAATATTAGGTTTTTCTCTTGTGACCTGTCTACCAAGAATTTTGCTGATAATGCCAATTTATTTCACTTAAGACAATGATTAGTCAACAGTCAGGGAAAAATTTTAATCAGTGCAATATGGTTTGAATTGAACTTTGCTTGACTTTTGACTCCTGCTGAGAATTATATAGGGTACAAAAATATTCAGAGTGGTACCATCAATTTTAAAAAAGAAACAAATGAGGAACTGGACATTGTTGTTTATTGATGCAATGGAGAAAAACCACGGGCAGGCAAACAGTTCAGAACAAGTTCTGAAAGGGACTGTTATAAATTACATGGGAGGAAAAAAAATTTATGTTATGAACAAATCCTTAGCAATGGCCTTTATAAAATATTTCTGAGTAGTCAAGTGTGTAAGATAAAGCTGCATAGATTGATCAAACTAATACAACCAGCAATTGTGAAATGAAAAATCCAAAGGCTTCCTGACCTTGGCAGCATTATGGAAGCAATCTTTACATAAGAATGAAGTGTTCTTAGATTATTTCTCTCAATATATTATGTTTTAAACATACTTTTACTTCACCTTTGTAAAGAGCTTTGAAATATCCAAGTGAAAAGTGCTATGTCCAGTTATGGAATTAAATATGAAAATATATGTATCTCTTTGTCCCAGCTATCACTTTTCTTGAAGATACATATTTACTGCTGATAACGCAATATAAATCCCCCATTGCCCTTATGCAAGATGGTTAAGCTCTCTTGCGACCTCTGGACATCGGCCAGGGCTCTCTCCACATTATTAGTTTTTTGAATATAGGCCACTTTCTTGCTTTTAAAATGAAATTAGAGCAGTCATTCCCTAGGAGGGTGGGGAGAAAGTTGCAGAATACTGAAGGATGAACACTGACACAAGGATGCCGACTCCCACACTTACAGGGACTGTGCAAGCCTCCTTAGTCCAAGTCACAGAATTAGGGCTTGAAGGGATTTGAATTAATGACGAGAAAAATAGGAGCTGCTGGCACAGAGGGAGAAAGGATGCCATGGCATTCACAATGGCAATATCCACAAAAATAGGCTGATCATCACTTGAGGCACTAAGCAAGCCAAAGGCCTAGGGGGCAGGAAGTATTTAAGAGCCCCAAAACCTCTCCTTAATATTTGTATAACAAAAAAGGAACCAATATGCAGAAAGATGGAGAGAGAGCACATGGCTCAAGTTTCACAGAATTTTTTTTTAAGGTAAACATTTATTTAATATCATTGCCCTAAAGGACTTCAAGGCTTCATGATGAAAGTCAAACTGTTCTCAAGGCTGATGTATCAGAGTGTATTTCAAGCAATGATTCAGCATTTCCTCTCTGAGGACATTCATGGTACAAGATAGATGTTATGAAACCACCTCATACACAAGGTGGCATAAACCATCCACGTTCTTTACTTTCACCAGGAGTCATCTAAAATTCCTGGCAAACTAGAGTGGAGACTGGATGAAGTTTGCCTAATTTTAACTATTTATAGCAATTATCAATATTTATTATAAGCTTCAACAGTTACTAAAGAGATTTATTTAAAAATCCGAAAGTAATTCATCTGTATATGGTCATAATTTTTGTTTTTAACAGAGGGAATATTGAGTAGCTAAATTAAAATGCTAGCAATTCAATATGGAGAACTGGACATAAGTATATCTATAGATATACTGTACGTACAGTATACATCTTTATTCTTCACAGTTTTTTCCCTGCCACTACTTCTTTTTCATTACTTTCAGTTTCCTTGAGGCAAGCCTGATTTTCTTGCTATTTCCCTAAATCCTGAGAGCTCCCAGTCTGAGGCAACAGCAACAGGTTTTCCAGAACTCATTCTAAGTTAACAGCAGTCAAAAAATGATGTTTTAAAACAAAACAATCCACACGTTTCCAACAACTGCTTCCCCATCCCACAAAGTGCCTGAAACCTTACATTCCTTGCAGCACAGATCATCTTAAGGTCAGTCTGCTGCTCTACAGCTAATCCAAGCTTTTAGCAAAGGAATTGCCTCTCTCTCCAGCAATCCTAGGCAGAGTGGAGCTGGCAGTTTTATGCCTTTCTGTAGCAACAGTTTTATCTGAAACATTCATATTCATTATTCCTTCCACAGGAAGGGAGCCTAGCTCTGTAGGAAGCCTAGTGGGGAGGTGACAAAGACATGACAAAAGCAATGGGTATTTGGCTGATTCAAGGCTAGGAACCAGTAAGCACCACCCTAACCAGAATGTTTAATCTTCCAATGACATGTGGACAACATATCTGCCCGTTGTTGAAAAGTATATAAAAAGTGCTTTTTGCTGTCTCCCTGCCATACTCATAAGAATAGCATTTTTAAAGAAAAAGCAACATAGATATGGATGCCATAAGTGAAATCCAGATTGCCCTTTTCATACCAGTAGAATCCACATCAGTAAATGAAAAGCAGGATTTAACTCCATATTTTTGATATTAGCCTCATCAGTAACATCATTGTTGCTTTATAACGTAAAGTACCATTCTAATAAAATATTATGAATGCAAGGCATCAAAATACAAAAATGATTCATTAAAATGATATTAAGTAAAAACAGTAGCATCTTATACAGCAATTTGTTTACTCTTGTTGAAGGTTCCCACACTTTACTGCACTCAGGTGCACACTCTCTGGCACAGGGTACTGTGCAAGTAAAACTTGCTGGAGCCTTCAAAAATGGTCATCCACTGCATGCACCACATTTTGGCACCTCTGTACAGATGCTCTAGGCATGTACCATGGTTTCAATATTCAGTTCTTTACCCATTAACCTGGCCAGATCATCTGGACACCTTAATAAATCTATTAATAAATATCAATCCTCTAATCAGCACATGAAATCTCATAGGTACTCACCCTGCAAACTGGGCACTGCCAGTGACTACTGCTGTCTCTAAGCCTGAACTCATCAGACAAACACTTGGAATGATACACACGAAAACACAGGTCACATATCAACACCTCTCCAGGCAAATGGCATTCAAAACAATACCAGTCATGATTTTCTGTTTCCCAGTCCTACAAAAAATACAAAATATTTTGGTATGACATTCTGTCAAAATCTGCAGGAACTAAGAACAAAATTGATATGTCTTGAAATCCAGCAGCAAATAGACATTATAAACATTTTTAAGAAGTTTATAAATTTTAAAAAACAGGGGAAACCTACATGCTTAAAGATCTTCATCAATTTAATACACACTAATTCCAATAGAATATGAATGCCAAGTTTTAATTTTTTCAAGTGTCTGATTAGTTACAATTTCAAATATGAGCTCTGTCCACAATGAAAAGTGGGTTTGTTTTCTACCTTTGTGTAAAACATTTGTTGACCTCTCTGTATTAGACTGCAAACAAAAGTTTGTGCACCTCAACAGACCATACCAATTTTCTTGGACTATTTCCATTACTTTGATTGTTACGTTATATTTTCAACTGTAATTTTCTGAAGGGCGGTCCCTTCCAGTCTTTACTCTCTTAAAACTGACAACTTTTCAGCATCAAAGCGTTGAGTTACAAGAAAAAAAAAATGAAATAATGAAGCAATTACTGCAAGAAATGTTTCTGCTAAGCAATCCCAATGCAATTCAAAAAATATAAAATGTTTCACTTGCCGTGCTCAATAGCACTCGGCTCATTCCTGAAATGTTCTACAGAAGACAAAGGATATGGTTCTGCTGATGCACAGATGTCTTTAATATACTCTTCCTTGAAAATTCACCCCCAACGGCCAAATTCTGACCTTTGAAACATGCACAAGCTTTGCTGAAATAAATGAGAGCAGCATGCATATAATTTGGAGGCAGAATTTTGCTCTAGGAATCTACAGTTCTAAAACCAAGCAGGATTGCCAGTGGCCACTGTTAAATGTTTACGTTTGTTATCTGAAATGCCACAGTTTTCTCTACACTTAGAAGACAAAATAGCTGTCATATCTCAGATAAAACTCTCAATGCCTTTTCATGTCAAATGTCACTTTTCAATGGGTTCAGATCTCTGAAAAAACTACTCCTATTCTTCAATAAATTATCTTGATAAAAATGTGATCAAGCTATTTCTAATGTCATGTTGTAAAGGTGGTGTTAGCAATTCCCACCGACTGCCAGACCTGGCATTTATTTGTCTGATGTCCATTATTCTGGGCCTGGGAACTGCAGTCCTTCTGTGAAAGGTCTCCTCCAGCAGAGCAGCGTAAGAAGTGCCACTCTCAAGTGACACTTCCAGTCCCTTGTGCTGAAGAGCAGCCGTGTTGTGTACAGAACTCATCTGACCAGAGCCCCCATGACCACAAGAGATTTTGGGACAGCCTCAACACAGACTGCCTGCACTAATGTCGATGTACCATGAGTGTTGGACTGCAGGGGCAGCAAGTTTAGGGGGGAAAAACCGCCCTATGAAATCTTAAGCAGTGATTTTTGAACTCAGAAGTTCGCCCTCCTTTGTTGTGCAGATTAACAGTGTAACTTGACCTTTTGTTATTTCTCCTCATTTCACTTTATTGGCAAATTCTGTATATCTCAAAATGGCATAACACCACCAAATTTGGCTATAAAGAACACATTCTTGTTTCACCAAATCTCTCCCCTCCAAAGTTTTGTGGCTGTGTACTTTGGGAGCCCTTTCTTTAGGATATTTTGTAAACAACTAAAGATACTGCATTGTTAGTGTACTTGATTTGCCTGCAGACCGAGAAAATCAGGATAAAATAGTGTTTTATATTTCATTTATATTAACTGTATGTATGAAATGAAAAAAAAAATCAGATGGCAGTAAAGGGCCAATTAAGCAAGAAAAATAATCAGGTTTGGTTGAATGTATATTTAGATAAAAATTAAATGGAGAAGACCCCAAGAGGTCCTGCAATTTCACCACAGAATCAGGATTCCAGGATTTTTAATTTTTATTTGTACTAGTTACGTATTCGTATCTCCCAGATATTCCATTGTTAAGAAATATGCTGGCAAAGAGACGTGGAATTTCATAAACACACGGAAATATATTTGCTGGCAAGAAAACTCATACACTCAAGCCAGAAACCATGACGTTAAATAAAACACAGGAGAGGCTTCCTTCAGTAGTCACACTGTAAAGTCTTGAAAACCTCAATATTTCTAAATACAAGGATTTTCACAGAAAAAAAGTTTTAGCTTAATGCAGTATATTTAGTGCATAAGTATACATAAAACATTCACTTGTGCAATATTTTTGAAAAGGTAGTAAAAAACTATTTAAAAAGGTACATAACCCTTGTGGACACTGCCCCATTGACTTCAATAGCGAGGTCAGAGTCATTAATTTTCCTCCAACAGCAATGAAATGTCGGTTATTGCTTCTCCCGGTTTACCTAAGTGTGAATGGGAGGAGAACGTGCTCCCAGCGCTTTGTTTATTTATTTGTTTATTATTTTCATGCAGGAAAAGGGATTAGTTTAGCTGTGCCCAGCTCCGGCTGCCAGCGCTCGGGGTCGGGCAGGTCAGGGCGCTCCCGCAGCCGCGGCGGGGGCTGCAGTTCCCGCCCGCACCGCCAGGTGTCGCCGGGCGCTCCGGAAAGCGCCGGCCCAAGGGCGGCCGCGGTGACAGCGCCGGGAGCTGCGACATCCGAGCGGCCACTGCCAGCCCCGGAGCCCGCCCGACACACGGGATGCACACTCAACTCGGGACCGGGAGTGATATGGATGATGGTGGTGGCTAAGAGAGTAAACTAAGCTATCCTAATGGAAGACAGAAACGTAATAGAAAATATGACAGAATTCAAAACCACATAGTGCAAAAATTGTTCACCTTGTTTTTTGCTGCTGTCTGGGAAAAAGGCTGCATACCGTAGGCCTTTCAAAATAAAAACAAAACAAACTTTGTATCTATACTGTAAGCCATCTGATTATCAGGATATACACAAGGCTAGAAAGAATTCATGCACAGTGACCAGGAAATCAATCTGTTATTTCTAACTTCTGGTTGCATACATTTCCTCCTGCATTCCTGGAATGCTACCTGACACTTTTACATTTTATTTCTTTAAAATATCCCATGTATTTATATGATCAAAAGAACCCAACACCCATCATTCGTATCCTTATACACACCCACCACCAGGCCAATTTAAAAATCATCAAGAATATTAATGATTGTTAATTAATGCACTCTCTTTGATACATAAACCTTCTCTGGGCATCTAAAAAAAGTCTTCTACCATAATTTACTGCACAGGGAGTGGCCCCACCAAAAGCAAAGCAACACCTTTGCTGTATATTATCAAAGGTTAGGCTATCAGTTTATCAATAAAACTCACAGTCCTTATTTGTGTATAGGAGGTGATACATTTTCCCAGGGCCATGCGGACTGCAGGAAGATCTCCGCCACAGGGACTCAGTTTCCTGGCGCAGGGCAGGGGAGGCCCCCTGGGTCACTGTGCTGGCAGACAAAGGGAATCCTCTGCCGGCTGCCCAAGTTCAGCGGTTCAGCGGCACCGGCGACCGGCCCCGAGAGGGAGCGGATTTGGCAGCAAAGCTGCGTAACTGAGATCCAACAGGAGGCCTTCCCCCTTCGTTCTGCCAAGCTGCCCGCTGCATTCCTGGATCTATGCATCAGCAGGGCAGCAAATGAGTTTGGGGGACTGTGTGTAATAGCCAAAGAGCTATGCTCTGTTAAGCAGAGCGGGATCTTGCAATCATATGGGTCACAAGTGGTCACTTGTTCTTTATATTCAAATCTGTCAAACATTATATCATAAAGGTCACTTTGCACTGACATAAATAGCTGAGATTTCTCGGCAACATGAGTGCAGTACTGCAACAATTTCAAAAATACATTTTAATTTATGACCGGCACGTACGCTTACTTTTCTTTGTCATTTGTCTTAAGTAGGTTGTCTTAAAGCAAATACATACATTTATTCTGGAAGTACAGAAAAATAACATGGGATAGAAGATGTCAGGCTATCCAGAACATTTGACAATTTAAATACAGATAAACCCAATAGAAAGGAATGAATCATCATGTCGTAGCCTTTACTGTAAAATAAAATACATAGTTGTTGTCAAGGAAAGAATAATTTTAGCGCACAAAGAAAATGTCCATTATAATGCAAATGTACATGGAAAAGAAATGCTTACTCATTAGTAATGGAGATTTACTTAGCTGTAATTGAAATAGGGAATCTGTATGTTGGAGAATGTGACATCCTGCTGTACAATTAGCATACCATTAAGTAGGAGATGTGAAGCACATACTGACAGTAAAATTAACAATAACTTAGAGGTCACAATTGTAACTATTAGGTCACTTCCATACCACAGCAAGCCCATAATTATTGTAAAAAAAAGATGTTAAAACAAGTAATAAATTTTCATTTTCATATAAATTATATGTAGGCATAGCACATGAAAACAGTATAACTTCCTTTCTTAGACTTTGTCTAAAAGGACCACTTGTCCTTTTTATAATGCACATTCCATTAACATAGCTCATTTCTTACCTGTTCATCTGTTTTCTCCAAGTCCCTTAATGGTAGCCCAGATACTCGGTATTAAGTCACTCTACTATCAGGTGGAGAGAGGAAAAGGGAGGGGGAAAAAAGCAAAACTCTATTCATGAAATTCCCCCTTATGGGGATTTGCTGTTGAACTAGATTTCCCAAACAATCCAAATTATGGATATCCTTTGGACCCAACCAGTAAGCTAAAAAAAACAAAAAGGGTCACATAGATGGGAAAGACAGTTACAAGTAAGTTACCCCTTTGGCAAGATCATGTTTATTTAAGTATACATACAGTTCTGTTGTCCTAAATTCAATATGAAGCAAATGAAGGAAATCATTTCCCATGGAGTTCATGGTTCCCAGCATTTACTCTGTGTCACTTGTCCCACAGCACTCTTTGCATTTTTTTCCCCCCAGGTGTTCTAAGTGCTTCTCCAGCGTTTCCTTTACGTGTGTGCTGCTGTGGTGTTCCTCTCTCTCCCCAATACTCATGAACACACAGCTCCTTCCAGATCACCAGATTTTCATTCAGATCCTCCTGTGCACAAACTCACTGTCAGCCTGCATGGTGTCTATGCTTTAACAGTCCCTAGAGCTCCAGCTGCCCAATGGATAAGAAACTTAGAGCAGTTTCTCACTAGTCTAAAGGAAGAGTATTAGCAGATACACAGTAGATTTCACCCACCGTGTATCGCAACATTTTGGTCTGCCCCAGTGGTGGAATCTAGAATGGCAACAAGGTCCATGCCAGCCAGCAGAAAGAAGTAATTTTAAAAATATAAATTATTTTAAAATCATAGTATTTGCATGCTACATTTATTTCAAGACATTTTCAAATCACCAGCCCAAGACTTTAGTGTAATCTTTCCATGACTATTTCATAACTCTTTAAAGAATGTCAATAAAAGAGTTCCTACTACTTCTCAGATTCCCATTTTTTTAACATGTAATGAGATAGGCCATGCCCAATTTAAAGATATAATTCCTGAAGCAAATGTTCTGGATTCTGATATTTTAGGATTTGGGAACAGCCATAAGGAACACTTCCATCTCTTCTCACCTCTTTCATCTTTAACATCAGAGTTCTTTATATTTTTTCCCCCCTTCAACTAAGAGAGAAACTTTTAAAATCTTGGGTTCTGATGTCAAGGTTTCTTTGATGACCTTGTAACTCTTCACTGGAACCCAACAAAGTTGACTACCAGTCCATATGAAGTAGAAAGATACACTGAAATAAATGCCTCCCAAGAATGATGGAATCTTTTTTCACATTTTTGATTTTGCTTAGATTTTGCAACATCCATCAATCATCATCTGCTCTTGGGAAGTAATTTCTATCTTCTCTACTTAGTCTTTCATATTTCAAAATTTCTGCTGTAAATTAAAAGCCTTTATCATCTAAGAAATGGTGGTACTGCATTCTAGCATGGATGTATCTACCTCTTCATTACTCTCCTCTGGTATCCAGGTCCTCTCCTTAAGAGGACTCAAGAGTATTCTGCAGGAACCTATGCCCCCACTCACATTAAACAAAACAGAATATATTTCTGTCTAAACACATTTTCCATTCTTAATAAATCAGTTCCTTTCTGTCTTTTTCAGGCAGCATCTGCTCCATCAAAGCTTTCTCAATTAGACATGAGCTTTACTAAAGGTAATTGCTAAAACCTTGCAGTGCATCTTTATGACTCATGACTATCAGGAACCACAGTGGGGGTGTACTACCTATGAGACTTCTGTCCTCCAGTACAAAACCTGAAGAAATGCTTCTTACTTCTACATTTGCTGCAAATAGCTACTGCTCACTTCATTTATCTGTTTTGTACTTCTCTCAAGGTGTAAATACTGGAATCCCTGCCCCCCACAAAGGCAACCTGAAACAGGCTTGGACAGGAGCAGTTGTTAACAGCCCTGATGAGCTGCAGAAATACTAAACCAGCATTTAGCTCAGCTTTGAAATGCCTCCCTTTGCCCATCTATCCACTGCTTTTGCAATTCTGTTCAACTTCCAAGTAACTTCTCTGTGGTAAGAGCTTTACAAAGTGTGGCTGATTATCTGTAGAGCTGCACAGATGGGAGCCTTACTCCATTTTTTATTTTTTTTTTTCAGAGAGTGCAAGTGGATGTGGTATGTGCACACTGGCCTCTATTTTAAACAGGCTCTATCTCATTGGGTACAGCAGCCAGTAAGAAATCTCCAGCTTATCAGGGGTGTTTGGCAAATGTACCGGTTTCCACTCAGACACCACCATGCACCAAATAATACCTGGGTTGAACAAACATTACGTGTCATGGAACATCATTCCCAATATTTTTCCTAATGCAGTGTGGACACTGTGTTTGTTTTCCACCAGCTTGCTGTGAGGGCAGTCTTCCTACTGCCCTTTGGGTCAGCCTTCTCTTTGTGCCATGTCCCTGGCTCCATCTATTCCTTAGCAAGCATGAATCCTCCTGTAAACATCCTCTCAGTAGCCTACAGGATCTGCTTTTATCTTTTCATCAGAACAATGATGAAAAGGTTAGGCTTCAAACCGAGGAAGGTGTGATTAATTCCTTGATGGCTCAGAGGACTTACTCCCTCTTTGCAGCAGGTAAATGGTGAGTTGGCTGTTTAATAAAGTATTTCCCTTTCATCATTGCTGTAAAGGATTCATATTTGATCAGGACGATTGCTTTCCAATGATAAAAGTTTCTTAGATCATCACATGTTTTACATTTAATGCTAGAGCAATGCTTCGGGGTAAATTCAGCACCAAAATAAGCTTATTTTCACCCCTGCAGTTTTCCTGTATCCATGTGTTTAGTAGATATATTTCTTCCTGTTTTGCATCTATGTTTTTCCTACTGCTTTTGCTCATCTTTTATTGCTCAGCAAATAAACAAGCATCCATCTCTTTTTCAAAGCCAAAAAGACTTCAGCAGCTAGAATCCCTTTGTGAAAATTGTTTCACTTTATCTTTTCCTTCTTTTTCTAGAAAACTACCACAGCAGGTAGCTACAATGTGTGCTTTCACAGACAGGATAATCTATCCATTCAGATCAGTTGCCTTTATAGACTCTTCCCTTCACTGACCTGGGCTTTATCTTTAAAATGGATTCCAATAAATTGTCTCTGTAGGATACTCTGTAGGTATTCATTATTCATTTTTTATCACAAAGAAATCCTAAGTAATTATGAATTCATACATCCTCACAACTACTGAGGCATCTTGCTTTATATCAAGTACTCTTTTTTTTTGGTTAATTATGGCCAAGGTTTTAGCATCTCAGCAATTACTTGGAATTTCTTGTTTTACATGATTTTTAAATTCTCTTATTTTAGAAATCCCTTCTATTCTAAAAAGAACAAAACCACAAATTCTAAAACACAAAAACATCAGTCAGGGGAGAGACCAAAATCTCCTTCTCCATAGTGCATGTATTTATGGGCTTGTAACAAACCATTTCCATTTTCTTCACTGGTAACTCCTTCCTCTTCTGATGCACTGATGCAGGAAGACTCAGGTACTGCAGAGAATTCCACATCCTCTCAGAACACTTTTGGCTTTCTTTCACTGAATTTAATCTGCAAGACTAAGTTTGTCTCATTAATTTATTGCCAGCTAGTCCTAGAAGTCTTCAGTTTCTGGCAGAAACGACCCAAGTCTTCTCTGGATTCCTGCCACGACAAGTGGATTTTTATTCACCTTCCCACCCTGCAGCCATGTTCTTGACAATTTGGGGTGATTGCCCCTAAAGAAGAGAGCCAGGCTCTAGCTCCCAATGCTAAAGAAGTGAGTTTTTTTCAAGAAGTGTAGTAGTATGCCAGCAGCCAAACTGACTGCTTAAACCCCTGTCACACTTATCTGCTCAGCCTATGAGCTGTGCTCCTGAAATAATGAATAAATCTCATTTTCCTTCCCAAGAAGATCATGTTTGGGTAGTAGCACCATACATTATTTAAGGTGAGACAATACAAGTATTCTCCTCCAGGATATTAGAAATAAAAAATAATTTCAATTGAAAATGTTTTTTTCCTTTCTGCACATTCTAAGCAAGTTCAAGGTTAGCAGAAAATTTCAACTTATCTCCTCAGAAACTGGATTCACTCTGCTATTAATGGCACAATTTTTGACTCAGGTTGAGCCAAGAGGAGGTTTGTAGGCTATTTTCATTAGGGAGATAAATCAGTGATGGAGTGAAGTATTTATCAGGTGCAGTGCCTTTCATGTCCACATTATGGTTTTGTTCCCCTAGAAAGAAGGTGAATTCAGACCAGAAATAAACCGTCTCTTTGCTTGTAGTTCCAAGTCTCCTTTCAAGAACTGTGCACAAAAATGGTCTTCTTCCCTTTTCTTGCTTAAAATATATTTATAGTGCTTCTCTGGTCCTATTTTGTAGTGTTTCTTTAGGTTGATGTGTCAGCACACACAGAAACATTTTATCTGAACCAACAGCAGAACCTCCTACACAGGTTCCTTAAATCTCCTGTCCATGTGTCCTGTCCTGTAGGTGTGACTAATATTGTTTCAGCTGTCAGTTGGTAGAAAGGCATGGGGACTGCATTTATTGTGAATGAAGCATGAATGTTAATAAGCCCATCAGCTTCAATGAAGTTTCATTCAGTGACCAGCATGACACAATAATAAAAGATTCAAATCAGTTGCCAGAGATACAGAGCATTTTGAACCCACAAAGTTAATAAAAACAACACTACTAGGTCAGGGTGGGCACAAAAGGAGTAGAAAAATCTCAAGATGCATATTTTCAAAACAAACTCAGACTGATCTATGTCATTGTTCTATTAGCATAATTTAAATCCTGTGACGGAACCTTTCTACAGACCAGTTTGACTAGTTTACTTCAAACTCAAAGGTAAATTCTCATTCTCAAAAACACCCTTTCAATCAGTAAAGAACATTTCCTGAAATCTGTGAACAACATTTTCAGTATCTCAACTCCAGAACGGAGAGTGAAAGACAGAGAAGAATACAGCATTGCATCAACTTTTTAAAAGTCAAGTTGGCAAAGCTGAGAGAATCAAGTGAAGATGCTGACAAGGTTGTTTTACCAGTTTAAAACAAGCAGCATCTCTCTGCAGTCAGATGGAGTCTAGTAGTGTCACCTTCAGTAATGTGAAGATATTGCAAACACTGTGAACTCCCTTTCCAGAGAACAAAAAATAGGGATGAGCAGAGGAGAGGGAAGAAATACCCCTGAACAGATGGGAAGAGAAAAACCAGACTGAAAAATGAATGCAGTAAATTGCTCACTATTCTTAACCCATCTAGAGGCAGGAAGAATCACTGCAATAGCTGTGAGGCCATTCTGATAGCTGCATGTTAACAGCCTTAATGCAAAGACAGAAGAAGGTCTTGGCTTTAATGCAGAAAGAAGTTCTGGTCCATGAGTTGGGAATTCAGAATTCTAATTCGCTTCTCTAGATCAAAATAGTCTATGCTTTGATTTGCTGATTTGAATATATTTGGTTTTCTGGACTTTCATAAATCCATTTATTTTTGGTTTATTAATAAGCAGGATCACATCTGCAGTTTGTGACAATAATTTGCAAGAAAAATCATTGCATTTAGCACATGGAGGATTGATTTTATGGCAGTCCTTTGGAAAATTAAGCTCCAAATGATGGGACCTTAAAGGATGGAAAGACAGCCAGAAAAGATTCAAAGAGTTTCAGAATCTCATCTTCCCTGAGTGTTCTTGTGTGACCAGGCTGGTATGTGCCCTGACCTCAAAGCCTGCTCATACTCTCCCTGATGGTTTGAATTTTTTTCTCTCACGGGATCAATCATTAACTCTTTGCATCAGTGAATCACCAACTGAAAAGGAGGCTGGCACTTTCACAATAATTAGGAAGCTATCTGGAACATTCCAGCCTGGAAAATTCTTAATTTGTTCAATATGGGAAAAATATTAATAATAATAATAATATGGCTTGGGCTATGTTTGGCTTTGGATCAGTGAATTCACACAGAACTTTACACAAAAGGCAATATGGATGGATAAGGCAAATGGAGAATTTTTTTAAACACTGAAGGAGATTTTTCTTCATTTGGTGTGACATGTTCTTCCTCTTTGTGCTATCCAGTTGTAAGAGCTTTCATGATGAAGGCACTGGCTGTCACTATTGCTGTTTCATATTATCCTTCTGCCCCTAACTGAAAAGAATGGGATGCACATTAAAACCATTCCTCCGTCTATTATTTAGAAGCCCCTAGCTTGCTAGCAGGAACTGGTAGCTATTCAGGCTGGTTTTGGACTGAGGTTTGTTTTTGTCTGTTGTTTGGGGGTTTTTTTATTATTTTAAATGTATTGTATGTACAGAAAAGATTCAAACCCTCACAGTGACAGTTCTTAAGCTTTTTACAATTATCTTCACATGTATGGAGACTCAAGATGACATGGCCAGTTCAAAAAACAGCTTCTGGCTACAAATACTGACCTAGCACGGAAAAATCAATGTAATTACAAAAGCAATTAAGCATGGCAAGCAAGGAATCAAGCCTTTGCTCAATCTAAAGTAGTTTAGATTAACACAAACATAACAGCCAAAAATACTTCTTTCTCATAGACTGATCCTGGTAAAATTGAACTTGCAACACATCCAAAATAACTGGATGTTCACCTAAGGTCACTTGGGTTAACAAAATCACCTTCAAGACTCACAGTGCCGACAGTGGGTTACAAAAAATGTTAAAATGATGGGAGTACAAACAGAGTGGAGAGATGGATTATTTAGCCTTGTGACTTGAAAGTGCCTGGAGTCGCTTTAAGAAAGCAACAGTACTTTCTCAATTTAAAATACCAGAAAAAATAATTAACAAAGTCATAAATTAGCACATTGAGAATATATGTGCATGTTGGGGAAAAGCACATTGTATTTCTAATGTTTTCCGAAAGCAGGAAAAAGCAAGGAAACTTCCCCTCCAAACAGTATATTCTCCACTAAACTAAAACATCTTTAGAGGGAAGAATTGGAAAGGCAATAATTTAGATGCAGAGAGGACCAAATACACAGGAGAATGACCCCCAAATTCACACTTAACTAGCCAGAAGAATTGCTGGCTCCTTCTATAGGCAATCAATTAAATGATCAGAAAACAAAACTCTGTAAAAGAAAAATTTCTTCAAAATATAATCACCTTTTATGCATTTCTCAGTAAAGAAATAGCTCACAGTGCCTTAAGTAAGTGTGAAGCCTCACTCTTCGCATCTCATTAGAGAATTTGGCCACTATGAACCATTTTTAAACCACAGCAGTGCTGTGGGATATGTTGCAATCAGATGCCAACAATGAACTCGTGTTATGAACACATCTCCATTTTAGAAGAGCACAATATTGTTTGGCTTTATGAACACAGGAAAATTGAAATTATACATTCAGAAAGCCTCTCTCTGGGTCAGAGCAGTTTTATGACTTTAATCATGAGGAGAAGAATTATCACATTAAATGCTCAAAATAGCTCAGTGCACACTGTCTGTAGAAAAACGTAAATGAGTAAGACTAACTAACTCTAAAAACTGCATCTAACCCCCTATGAAGCCACAGGACATTGGTACTTAAATTCAATTTCTTTCCTTGGGATCAGATACAGGTCTATGTTACACAGATCAAAGTACATAAAAATCACGGCAGAACAGAAAATAGGAATGAATAGGTAAGAAGATTCATTACTATTTTCATGAAGAACTAAGTTTCCTTTCTATTTTATCAACTGCATTCAAAACACAGTTAACAACACTGATTTACACATTTTTTATAAATTCAAAGAGCAAGGAGATTTTTTTTATGCTGATAATAAATAGCATGTCCATATTCCAGAAGTTCTGTGAGAAATAGAAATAAAGCATTTAGAAAAAAGAAAAAAGTAAACTTCCATTACCAGACTTCAGGACTGACATTTCCCTCGCAAGGCAAGAAGCTGAAGAGATTTTGTTCAATTGTATAATAATGCATCAACAAACAGAAAAATGCAAAATTCCTAACTAAAATCTTGAATAAAAATGGAAAAAAATCTTTTCCCATTTATTTTTGTGCAAATGCGTTAATCATCTGCAAGATAAGAAAGCCTGTAAGATGAGAAGACATTTTGAAAATGTGCAAAACATCTGGAGATACGGCAAATGAGCAAAAAAAAAAAAAAAAAAGAGAAGAAGAATACATACATGAGCCCTGGAGGTATAATATTTGCAGAAAAGTTCTTGTTTAGGTACCAATCCTTAAATGTCAGTTGGAATACAGTACATTTTGCTACTGACTCCACATTTTAAATTTAGTAATTTATACAAAAATATTTCTCCCACATGTATGTCTCAGAATAATTTTATTATACTCTTAAATCTGATGATTCTTTTTTCCTGTTTTTCTGAACATTAATTTTCATGAGCCATCCCTTTTGTAAGAGCCTCCTGTCTTTGCACCTCAGCTTGTCTTTGGTATATTACTAAATATGTGAGGTTTTGCTAATTTTTTTTAAAATGCAGCTTCAACATACTGCTAGAACAATGAGAGCAAAGTTGTATATTTTTCTGAAGGCTAATAGTAACCCTATCAGAGATCATGTCCTCACTGCACAGATCTATGATTATGTCAACCTATTGGATAGGGCAGATGTTTGGAAAACCCTAAGCAAGCACCACAGATTATCAAATTAATCTTTTCCAAATAGAGCTGTGTTTTCATCATCTCTGTACTTTTGATTATTGTCACTATTTGGCCACCAGTCTGTAGTCACCATCACAACCAGTACTTTCAGGTCATGTGGCATCCTCTAGTCAGGCACCTCTTACAGTAGCAGACAAAGGTGCTCAGCAGTTTTATGGCCAAGGTCAGTAATCTTTTTACTTGCCAAAATTCAGATCCAAAAATTCAAAAGTGTGAAAAACCACCAAACAAATACTCAAATAAAAAGTGGGGGAGGGATGATAAGAATGTGTCCCTTTGCCATCTCCTTGAAGCAGCCTGTGTTTGCTGACTTCCACTGTGGTGCCAAGAAAGAAGCTAAAATCCAAAAGTATTGCTGCACTGGTGTCAGTGGGTGGTGGATTGGTTCTTAAGTCTTCTCTTTCCCATTTTGAGCTTTTCAAGTTCCAGTAGTACCAGTCAAACCAAATTTGACAATTAGGTTAAGGGTCTGTAAGTGCTAAAGTTTGAGCCTGAAATCCCTATTTTAGCATTAATAACCCTGATTTGGAGAGTTCCATCTCCAAGCGCACCTCCAAAAAGTATTCTGTGTATTTGTCCTCACTGAAATGTAACTTGAGCTCGTGGTTCAACAGTCATTAGTACCCAATTTCAGCAGAGCTGAATTACAAAGAACTACAAACCGCCTCTTGATCAAGTGCAGACAAAGCATCTGTAAAACTATCCGGTGTGTCCAAAGCTGAGAGCATACCAAACTTCATGGGTTTGCACCAATTGTCGGAGAACGGAAAATACTTGATCTGATGTCGAGTGATGGCAGTGACACTTTGTTACTCATTAAAACTTTCTGAATAAAGAGCAAAGAGAATGACTTTATACCAAGTCAATATGTTTTGCTTCATCTGTCTGCAGCATTTTGATCCAGTATTAGGATCAAAAAGTTTGGGTTTGGGTACTATTGAAACATGGCCTGGATCAGAAGTTGATTCTTATTTTTGCATAAAACTGTTAAGTCAAGTGTGGTGTTCTGAACTACTGAGACAGCCACCACACATATGGTCACAGCCCAAAGCATCAGTGCTTAGCAGTCATGCTGAAAATGCAGTCAATGCTTCTAACTAAAGGGTTATTCATAATGTGACTTGAACAGCATCTTCGGTCAAGTCAATGTTTTTTGCTCAGACATAAAATAATTGTGTAATTCTAATGACTCAATGGGAATTTACAGGATGGTTATCTTTCAAGTTTTGTTAAACAAATGTTGATAATATGCAGCAGGAACATTATCTGAATGACTATGTAAGAAATGGCTATTGTGAGGCATTTTGGTAATTTTTTTCCTTTTTTTCCTTTCTCTTAGCAACAGAAGAAACAAACATATAGAATACTTGAGATAATCACAGATCTCAGGCTTTATGTCTTGTTGAGCTTACACAGTTAATATCACTTCTAAACAGATAAAAACTGATCTAAGAAATACCTAAAAGAGCTAAGCTGGAGTTTTGAAATGTTTCCTCCCAGGGAGAATAGTAACATACTCTTTAAAGAGCCCCTTGAGGGTTTCTAATGAAATTAGATTGAAAATCTTAACAGTGACATAATGTACATTAAATACAATGTATTGAAATTAAGGAATTTTAATACTTTAAATTTGTGTAAGTGAGCTAATTTTGATGATAATGTTTGCTGTTATGGATATTGCTTGTTTCCACAAAACCAGAAACAATACATTGTTTCACTTTCAGGATCTTACTGATAATTGCAATATTGCAGTGAGCCTTTTGGTGGTTTTTAGAGTTTTTCTGGGCTTCCTCAAAATTTAATTTATTAGCTACACCTGAGACAATGCTGACCCTTTTATCAGTATTTAATGCAATTTATATTCCAAAGCAACAGTTCCTAGTTCAGGTATTTTAAAGCTTTGAAAACTCATTTTAGTTAGGAAAACGCTGTCATGAAAATAGAGAGCTTCTCAACAAGGCAAAGGAATTGTGCAAGCTTTTTCCTGGTCTATGTGACTACCCTCACTTTGTGAGTGTGTTCTACCTCAGCTATGGAGGGATATCAAAAACGTGGTGTTTTTTTCCCCCCTTCATGTAACTTTCAACCTATTTAGATAGATTTTAATATTTATGTTACACATCCAGTGGAATGGTATTTGGATGCCTGTAGCTGATTTACTGAGAAAATCCGTTCTAATTGAATGCCCTGGTGTTCATGAATATCAGTAAAACACATCTTTTCATGTGTGTTTGCATATAAGATTTTTAATTTCATGTTGCACTTCTGAAAGGGATTTCTTTGTTCTTCAGATTCAGATTAAAGCAAGATTAAAAAGTTAGTGACTTTTTTTTTTTAATACATCATCTTTGGGATTTGAGAATGTCTGAGGATTTCAAGTAATACCAATAATTTTTACTGTCTTCCTGTACAACCGTAGAAGAGACTACTACATAAAAGTGAGGCATAACCAAGCAAAGAACTTTGCCAGTTTTTCATAGCAGAAAACTCAGAATTCAAGAGGAAAGAACTTCTATGGAATAGAAAAGGTTAAAAAAAAATTAAGAATGCATTACTTCCCTGTTCACAAACACCAACACAGAATCTATAAATAGCTTTAAATATAAATTAAAACAAATTTCATGCTAAGATATCAGAAATTGTGATTTATTTTCTCAAGGACTTTATACTCACAATCTCATCTCCTGGCAACCAATATCCTTCTTGTTCAATACCAGCTTTTGACCCTTTACACCCCACCGTCAGGGTTTCCACAATGAGACCATCCTTGACTGCTAAACTCAGCTGACGTGTGGTTTCTTTTGGATGCATACCATGGACTCGAGACATATACCTGCACACAAAGCACAAAAGTCTTTTAGTGTTAGTTTTAAATTATAAAATGTGTCAGCAAATTATACACTTTTGCAAATGAGTTAAAATAATACACAGTCTAAGCTTTAGATTGTTTTAAAGTCAAAATCTATATAACTTCCCCCTTCAAGCTTTTTTCCTCTTGCAGCTATCATGTACACATTTAGACAAGTAGTGGCACCATAAACTTCTACCAAAAAAAAATCCCACAATGAACATAGGGTGCTTGGGCTTGTCTCTGCCATATCCATTTGTTCCTTTAAAATTACTTTAAACTTGCATTTCTCTAACACTTCCTATAGCATACATACTATGGAATGTACCAATGAATCTTTGTGATGCTTTTATGAAAAATGTGAAAATTTATATATCACATATGAAAACCCAACAGCTCAAGTGTGCTAAGTGTTTTTTCTCCTTTTCTTGAGTTAACCACAATGATCACACTGTGACAAACTGCCTTGGTGAGAAAAAAACCACATGTAACCTTAACTGTGTATATACATGAGATTCAGTTGTGTGATGTTGACCTTTATCCAGTATAATTTGCCTCTAGGCAAACACCAAATATTAACTTGGAGTAAACAACATAAAATTATCTTCTCTCAAATAAAGATGACCCCTCTGCCTTAAGATCATTACAATTCAGGTTTTTAAACAAAATTCTGAGAACATATCTAGGAGTTGCTGCACACAGAGAACTGCAATCGCAGGCAATCAGCAGATACGGGAATTGACTTGGAACCAATTATTTTGTGGACAATATTTTACTGGTTATGGATCTTTTAAAGTAACAGAGCTAACTGAATTTCTCTCTATTTTTGTTTCTCCAGGTACTTTGTCTTTACCTGTTTCCTAAGAGAGAAATCTGTAATTTGCCTGCTTTAAGACAAAGCTGTCAGCTATACTATCCTCATCTTCCTGCTTCATAATGAATTCCAGCAACCACGGTTCCTTTGTGACTGTCATCACAAATACCTTTCAAAAAAAATGTAATTACGATGACGAGCAAACTCAAGAAAGATGTATTTTAAAGCAGTAGTATTGCATTAAAAAAAGAGAGTTAAATCAGTTCAGATTTTTTTAATAACATGGCTGACAGGAATTTTTAATGCCTTCGAAGTTATAAACTTACAATAAGGAGTGAAGACCACCCCAATGGTTAAGTCTTCAATCAACCCCTCTCTCTGAAGACATTTGCCTTTCAAACTTCTCACTGTTCTGCATGAATAAAGGTCTTTTCCTTTCCTGCTTTCTCTCTCAAGCTTTTGCTGGAACTGTTATATGCTACTCTGATATTTTTGCTTTGCTCTAAACTGTACATAAAATCATATAGTAGATTTCTGATTGAGTGGAAGTATGTATTTGTATAGTAAATTATACAACAATCAGAGCAGCACAGGACATTTACAAATTTTTCCTTGGTATCAGAGGTATTTACATAAATGCAGCATATTTGCAAGATCTTGGGGGTTTTTTAAACATAAAAACTCATAGAGGCAGATGCTGCCGTTTACCATATTTTACAATGTCTACCACAGCATGGTCCAAGCCTAACTGGTGTGTGCATGCTAGCATTGTATAAAAGGTAAGCAATTGATACAGAAATAACAATATTCTGTGCAAGTCTATGTTCCAAGCTAATATATATGAGTCTTCTGGTGGTTTGCACATAGGGTCAAGGGTCAAAATCAGAAGATAAGGGACTTCACCTTGACTGGATGCTCATCTGCCCAACCTGATCCCTCTCTACTTCTATAGAAAACAAAATTCAACATGAGCACCTGTTCAAGTGAGATTAAACACCACAAACAAGTTTTCAAGGTTATCCAAATTCCAAGGTCTGAACAAGGCAGAGACTCAAGTCTATTTACTTCACTTTCAAACAGAGTGCAAGTGAATACCACTGGCCTATGGAAGCATAAAATGTTGAAGCTTTAAAGCCACATGAAAACAGCTCATTTGCTTATATAATCATGCTACACGTATTTTGTGTGTGTGCACATATGCACATATTGATGCAAACACAACTAGCTTTCTTAAGTGCAAATTATCTTTCTCAACATTTGCTAATGTTACTCTTTTCACCAAATTTCCATTTATAACTCAGTACTAACAACCTCCCTGACAGAGCCATAGCATTCATGTGTCTATAATTAATTCAAGTCCTTAATAGGTCTCAAAATATAGAGAATAGGCTATCATTCTTCCCATTTTACTGACAGAACAAATCAGACTCTGAGCATGGAAGTGATTTTCCTACACTTATAAGGTGGGGTGCAATAGGTCTGAGAACAGAAATCAGGTATTCACCCAGTGCCATTACCCTCAGGGTATCCTGCTGAAGAATCCATGTATTTTGCACTGCATTATCCCTAGTGGCAGCCCAACAAACACAGCCCAACCAAATTCTTTAATGTAAGCTACAGTTTCATGATTTCTCACTCATATCTCTGAACAGAACAGATACATAATACAAAGCAAAAAGCCTTAAACCAGCTGTAATCAGCTAAGAGGTTTAATCTGTCTATTTCCACTATGGCAGGTTGTGCACTAGTGAAAAGGAGCACAAGGCTGAGATTCACCCATTTCTCAAATCCAATCTGTGTTCTCAACCAGAGTAAAAGTACTGCTACCAACTAAACTATCTCCCCATTTTCTCCAGCTGTAAATCAGGAGTCGGAAATTCCCAGTAGCTTTTTGAAGAGTTCTTTAGTAAATATTCAGACTGTGCCACTGGAGAGCCACAAGGGCTATGTTTTCTATTTTAAAATAAAATGCTATCAGCTTTTGTAGGAAAGAACACACATGTAAAGAGAATGGTTTTACTTCAAGAGTAGAACTGCTGCAGAAAAGTGCACCCTCCCCCAAATCTTTATTAAAGCCTGTGAAGTGTATGCAGCTAGATATTCAAAAGACTAGAAAACAACACTGTAGGGTTTGGATGAAAACTTATCTTGTTTCTTTTCAGCCAGAAGGACAGCAGGTAAGCAAAGATGTGACTAAGGCACAGGACTCAGAAAAGATAATTAAAGTTCTTTAATAATGAAATGTGAAAAACTGTCATGACATGAAAAATGCTGAAAACATAGAATAAGTTAAAATCCAGCTCTGAGACAGAAAGCATGATGTTTGGAGTCCCATCAGCCTCATTACTAGATCAGGGAAAAACAATATTGAAATGTATTGAAATGTATTTGTGCAGAAGTGACACCACTAATCCATGGAGTGCAAGTCTTTTCCTGGCACTGCACACACTGAAGCATCTGGCACCAACAAGTTGAAAAACAAGTATGGGAGATAAAGCAACCCCTGACTTCTGTTTTCAACAAAAGCTGATTAGCCTTACCTTGCAGATAGGGAGCTGAAGGAATACTGGTTTGTTACACTCTTGCCCAGTCCTCCATATCAACAGATTTGGGAGTGCAATACAACTCAGCCACAAGAAGTAAAGCAAATACACTCAAATGAGTGAGAATTAGGCACAGAGACAGAGTAAAATCCTCTACATCAGTAAACCAGCCTTAATCAGATAGGGGGCTGAAGAAACCATTTCAAAATACAATTTAACTGTGCTAATCCCTACTATATAAAATGAGGGTCTGCCTGATGAAAAGTGGAGGTTAGGCCTGATAATCTGCATGCTAAATTCAAAATCTCACTAAATGAGGCTGCTTGTCTGCAGAATTCAGAAGCAACTGAACTGCTGCTGAAAATTAGAGTGTTTATAGGTCAGTATTTTCTACATTTATGAACTGGCAGTGCAGACCCTCTTGACATTAGCACAGAAGAATCTAGCAAATCTAGCAAAATTACAGTTTTGTAATCAACTTCTAAGGGCCTAGTAATACATGTTTTCAATTACTGCAACACCACTTGGAAAGCAAAGGATAAGGATCTTTAGCATGGAGTTTGTTCATTATTACCCTTAAGCAAACCTCACTGCCATATCATCAAACGTATATTTAAATGTGGTGACCTTCAGAAACAAGATATTACCAGCAGAATCAGGGAGAAGCACATGTGCATATACCTAATACGTGTGGGCATCTGTCTGATGGCAAAAAAAAACCTCTAGAGGAGACTCACAGAGGATAATCAGTAGTAGATTCGTAGATTGTATATGGATGTGATGCTCATCTGTATTTAGTCACAAAATACCAATCGGAGAAATGTGAAACAGCAATTTCAAACCCCTTTGGATTGCAGATGAACAGTAGTCAGGTGTAAATAATAAAATATTGTCATATTCTTCAGTTTATATTATTATACTATTAGTGTTACCCATCCTGAAGTCTTGACCACCTCTCAGACACAACAGCCCAAGGGGTCAGCACATGTGGAGGGGGGGACTCCAGCTGTTCTCAGAGGGGTCACACAGCCACCTGCTGCACACCCCACCTGAGCCATGCTGAGTGCTGCAGAGGAAAGATATGCAGGGAAACCTGGTATGTGCCTTTCCAGACTCTCTTTCCTCAAAGCAACAAAATCTCCTCTAACTCATGCCCTAACACTTGACAACTGGATCCTCCCACCTCCCTTTGCTAAACAAACTGGACCACAGAGTACCTGATCCACCTCTAAATATATAGGACATTCCAAAACCACCAAGTTCTGTCAGCATATCATTAATTCACTCCTAAAACTTCAAAATACTTTTCTCAAACTAGCCAGTGTCCATAATGTCTTTCTATAAAAAACCTACATCTAATATATGTGCTTTGTAACACACCTTAAAACTAAAGAAAGAAGTTTGGTTTGATCTTAAGGGTGTGGAGGAAGCAGACTGTAAAGCTGTGATCACCATGGGAGCAAAATAGACACAGAAGTAGCCAGCACTTGCATGGGATCAGATGGTGAACTTTTCACCCACAGCTGTCACACAGCTCACAACTCCTGCCTGGTGCTCTGCAAGATACAGCACGAAGCTAAACCCTGTCTCAAAGAGTCAAATCTACATGGCTTCAAAATAGAGCATGGAAAAATAGCCAACTCTGCTCCCAAAGCGTCCTCTTGAAGGCATCTGTGGTCTACTGAGAGGCAGGAAATGGTTTACATGGGCAGTGCCGTACTGTGGCCCAAACATGAAAGTTGGGCAAGCAAGGAAAAGGGTTATTTCAGGTAGGAAGCTGGCACAAGTATTTTTTAAAAATCTCAGTTTTTCTGAACTCATAAGAAATTGCATTTTCAGCCACCTGAATTCAATAAAAAAAAAACCCCCAAAAAAAGTTACAGCAAGTGTATCTGTACAAGACTGAAATAAAATACATATCACAAATAGCTGCAAAAATACAACAGTGTGGCAAGCGTAGGTAGATGTTAATTTTCATGGCAAATTCTGTAATCTTACTCTGATCAATTATCTCTCTCTGTGCTGGATGCCTTCACTCTCCCCCATGCAAAGGGAAGTAGCAGCCTGCTGCTGCCATCAGACTATCTGCTGAGCAACTCATCCAGGGATGAACTGAGAACTGATAAATTTGAGGCCTAAGAAACTGAAATCTGATAAAATGGAGATCTGATAAAATACAGCAGATCCCATTAAACTCAACTGAAAGTCTTCCATTAATTTTAAATGTTAGCTCCAGGTACATAAAAATGTCCTAGATTCAGGGACAGACTTTAAGGAATAATACATAAAATAGAAGGAAAGCAGCCAAAAATATGTCCTGAGTTTTATATTGTCTTCCTACCTCTAGTGAGAAATTATTCCTTTTGCCTCAAATTCGGGGCATGACAGCTATTTTATAGAAGGCCCACACACATCTTTTAAGAGTTTTTTTAACACAATTTGCAAAGAACAGGCCAGTTGGTCACACTGAAAGAAAAAGTTGAAAAGATGGCTGTGATTAATTTAATTTTTTTAAAAAACACAGCTCCATGACATTAGAACTTGAAATACACAGGCTCAAATCTCAGCTCTCCTTGTGGAAAGCCAGATGAAAATCTGTGCTCAGAGCTGCATCTCAAGGTCTCAGTTCTGAAGCTCAGGTTGCCTGCTTCCACCATGTAGCACCCTGGTACCAGTCAACTCCCATAAAGCACAGGTGAAACGCTGTGGGAATTTGACACTGATAGCCCCTGCCTGGCAGAAGATGAGGGCTGCTCTGAGAGATGAAGACAGCACAGACACACCGAGGAACTGGCTACAGTGGGGACATAGCAGCTCCCTTTTGTTCTCTAGGATATCTTTTGATGTGTTTACACTTTCTGAAGTTTGAATTATTACAGATTATATTCACTAAGATAAACACAACCAAGGCACAACGTTCTTCCTGTGTATTCATACTCCACAATGAGATGCACGTATATGAACAGGCTGCATTTAATCTCCACTGCACTCATACCAACAGCACATGCACAGACCACGCAGGCACTGACAGCACTGCTCCCTCTGCAATAAAACACTTCTTACATGATCTACATTTTATGCAGTCCAAAATTTCAAGAATTACAGAGAAATAATGCATCTACTTTTCCCTCTGATAACAGTGTCTGCAACATTCATTTTGAAGACACATATAGTATCCAAGCAGGAAATGTTTTTAAAATTTGTTTCATCTCTCCTTTGTAGTCTAGAATTTGTCAGAATTCGCATGAATGTGGAAACTAATTTTGTGCAGTGTTTTAATAAAACAAAAAGTATGCATAAACTTGATAGTACAACAGTGAAATCCAGCAGTTCAGCTAAATTCATATCTGCCTGATGTTTGTGCTGCTGCTGCTAAAAGGAAGCTAAGGAGTGATTTTGTTTGTGCGTGCTTTAGATATCCCAGGCACCATGCATGAACCTATAATGGTAATTACCTCAGTCATTTCTGTAAAAAACACAGTAATGTTAACCCAGGTCATTCCCTCATTCAGTAATTTAAACTCCTACTCATCCAACTTCACTATACACCCACCACCAGCATGACCATGAAAAGCAAGAAATTTAGGTACAAAGCCATCTGACCTGTATCCAGAAAAATCTCCCCACAACCTTCTTATGGAGGAACTTATTTTAAAAAGGGTTCTACTCCCATTTTTCCAACCTAAAAGCTGATATGTGACATTGATGGTACTGCACACGTGTGTGCACTGAGCCCACCTGGCAAACAAACTCTAATCATTCAGGGGCATTGCATGCACAGGTACAAATGCTCATGTATCTGCAGGGCCACTCTTCCACCCAGCTCTTTTCTCTGGATGTACTGAAGAGACAAACAAGTATTACATGACTCAGAATGTAACATCCTAGCTAATACCGTGCAAATGAAATATTTAGTCAGCTCATATCAAGCATCTCAATTCAAAACGTTAAAAAAATGAGGAGTTGAATGCTTTCATGATTCAGTTTTTTAGAGCTTTCTATCCAATTTAATTTCCATTCTTATCTGGGTCAAAACCTTTCTTTTTCTGTTTTCGGGGTTGGATTTTTGTGTGTGCTTTTTTTTTTTTTTGGTAGATTACTTTTAGTCTAGCTGAGTTTCAGAATCATCACTCTGACACACAAATGTTCACCTTATTACCATCTAGGGAACTGCACAACGGTTGGAAAACCCATCAGGGCAGGGCTGCTGCTCTTGGTGATGATATTGTTTATATGAATGGGAATATGAAACCACAGCCCAAAATAGATGGTATGAGTAGTGCTTTGGAGATCATTCTCTCTCCACTGATTACAGAGAAAGCCTTGATGAGTACTTCAGGTCAGATAACAAGCTGTTAAATGGCCATGTCCCACTCATTTTTTTCTTACTTCTAATAGAAAGTCACATTTATTTACAACAAAGAAACCAAACATAAGCTAAAAGTTCCACTTTCAAATATCCACTTACAAAGATGTTACGATTTGAGCAAAAAACATAGTTGTTGTGACATAAAAATTGGTTTGCTTTTAATAATTAGAAATAATGTTAGCCTTTTATGTATTTTTCTGTGTAAACTTAGACAATTTCAAGATTAATATTAATAGAAGTATGGAGTACATTAAAATGGAGACAGTGCTTTTCAAATCAGTTCTATCCCCTTCCTTCTCAATATTCCTACTGGAGGTCATAGTTTGCAAGTATTGTATTAAACATTGAATATTACAGCTTTTATAGTAACCCTCAATAAGGAGAGTTAAAAAGAGTATGCACTTATTAACAAACATCAAACAAGGAGTATGGCTGTGGTTAATAACAATGTGTTTGTACTGTTAGTGTGAATCATTTTATTTACCATACTCATGCTCAGCCCAGAGATGACTTCACCTACTGAATCAATGAAGAACATTGACCTCTGAGACAGTAAAAGAAAAATGCCACACTAGCAATACCACATAAGAGCATTCCTAAGAGAAGAATTACTAGATAAGGAAAATTGATCAAGCAAAATTCATCAGAACATCTGAGCACCTATTTATTTTTTTGCAGAATGAAATGTAGGAACAAGTTGTGCTTGCAGTAATATTTCTGATCAAAGCAAATATACAAAAAGCTCCACCTCAAGCTCTAGTCTTCAACAAAATAGCCATTTATGCTAAAACCTTAGGGGTATAATGGTTGCACAGCCAGCTACAGCATCCTTTCCCTTCCCTGTATTCTGCATAAAGGCAGCAAGGCTGGAGCAATCTGTCAGTCCCTGGTGAATGAAGAGTTTTCCACACCAGGCACTGAATTAGTCTCTGACAGCCAGCACTGGAAAGCAGACCCAGCAATTCAGAAAGCAACAGGACAATGTCTCAGCACCAAGTTGAAGGAAAATCATCCCTAATTAATTACAAATAACACTGTTGAATACACGTGGATTTCTTTTTATGTATTCCTTTAACCAGTTTAATTAACATGATTAAATAGAATTGTTACACAAATTGAAGAAATAAGCAGTATCAATAAAGGAACTAAATGGGAAAAAGAGTAATTATTAATATACATTATAAACTCAAGATAATACTTCAACCAAATCTACTAATTTAGCAATTTTAATTCCACTACTACTCAGAACAAATGCAAATAGGTCCTTTATTGCGTTTTTATAAGATAAGTTTACATTTTTGCCTGCAATCCCTGTTTCCACTCTCTTTAGTCAATTATGTCCAAAGGCAGCACTTAAAACAGACCATTTATACGAGCAATAAAATATCCAAACAAAAAATCATTCCAAAATCTTAAACAAAATTAAGATTAAACACTCTACAAACAGATTGGTAGAAGTTGTATGGTGAATGTATCTCTCTACAGGGAACACAGGTGAAATTTAATGAACATATGCCATTGTGAACACCCCTTGTGCAATTAAATCACAATATTTCATTCCTTAAGATTTTTATAAAAAGAGTTTAGCTTAGTTTTTCACTATTCTTTCAACTTTTTTTTTAACCTGGGTATTAAAGATTGTTATTAGTTTGGTGAATATTACCTCATTGGTCAATCTCAGTACAAATTTATAAGCAAAATTGTGTATCACTTATGATGCAATAACAGGTGAGAACCCCTGTACTTTCCTGTACATATGCAGCTCTCAGTGTTCTTTTTGTTACTTTATAAAATATAACTGAGCTTTTGAAAATATACAACAAATTTAACCCGAATCCATCATTTAACCTCACTGCAAAGCCATTAATATAAAAAATTAATGTGTCAAACAAGTCAAGCATTTTGGTGTCCAGCATATTTCTCTGCAATGTATTGCTATGCTTGTAACTGCTAGTTATGCGCCCATAATACAATTTTTATATATGACCAAAGTACTACTTGTACAAAAAATTCTGTTATTAGGGAATCAAATGCTCATTTTTAGACTGGTTTCTGTTTTATTAATATAATGATTTTTAACTAAGTCAGTCAAAAAAGCGCTGAAAAAGGAGAGAAGACTTGTTTCCTGCAGTATGATCTCTGACTAAGGATTTACAAGCCTTAAAACTCCAAACTCAGTTCATTCTCTTGATTTAACATAAAAATAGTGTTCTGAAAACAGAAAAACCCCACACCGGTTTGGAGCTTAAAGTAGCTGAAGTTTATCATGAGAAACAGAGAAGGAAAGTAAAAGAAATTACAAAGGAGATTGACGTAGCAGAGAGTGGAGTCAGACAGAAAAAAGTGCCTTGTCTTTACCTGTAACAGAAAACACAGAAGGAGGTATTGAAAACTAAGAGTTTTCTACCCTGTCACCACCCAGTGATGTATTCTGTAATGCCTATTATCTATAATTCTGCCAATCCAATACAAATGGAAGTCAGTTTTCTCACAGGTGAACACTGAATAGACAGGCTGCCTCTGGAAGTAACTATGTGGACTGCTGAGGAATTATCATGCTTTTTATTGTTGGACCTTGTACTCCACATTTTTGCTTACCCTTGCATAACTAGGAATTGCTATTACACTGCACAGCACAATAAAAAAAAAATCTTCAGTGTACTGGCCAGGGCTTCAATAACACTGCTTCAAATAGTCACATTTAAAACATACATGAAAATGATGTACAGATATGGAAAAGAAGCCAGTAACTCTGGTAAAAAGTGAACTCGAGTGATCACTGCATTCTCCTGCATAACAGGAGGATGTTCTACTTCAAACAGCTGCTTTCAGATAAGACTGCTCTCCAGCAACAAAAGGACAGATATTTTAGGGGAATGGCTTGACAAAGGTTAAGAAACCAACAAAGCAAAAAAACCAAAACATTTCTAAGCTTGTATTTCAGCCAAAGAAATATCAGGTGGTACGATACTTCTTCTGCTCATACAAAGTTTAACAAGAGGATTATCTAGTTACAAGTCCAGAGGCATCTGCTCTTCTAATCTTTTCTATGCATACTATTTTTGTTTATGCATGACTATTTAGTTGCAACATGCAGAATACTAGGAAGACTTAAATCTTCATCACGAGTACTATGAATAGTAACAGATTTTTTTTTCTAGTAAGTATCTAAGCTTCAAATAAGCCATTCTGTAAGAATCTTGTTCTTCCATTTTTTCTTGCCATTTCATCACATATTCTTATTTATATACCTCTGTGATTATTCCCCAGGCATTCAAATTGCTCTTGTTCTTATTTATACTCTGTTGTGTTTATTCTGTACCTGAGAATAAATTGCTTATTCTCAACTCTACTTTAATCACTGATTCTGTAATTTTTTTTTTTCTGTTAAAGTAGACAGCGTAGAAAGGGAACAGCAAAAGAACTAAGGCAACAAAGCCAGACATATGAACTTCAACTCTTCTCAGACATTGACTAGAGAAATTCCAAAGACTGACATTTGGAGAAGAAATCCCCCTCCTAGGTCCAAATGTCAAACTGAGAGGGTCACATACTCAATCTACAACTGTTACAAACTCCATCTCAACTGTGGGACCAGAAAATCTCATTATTTTACAGTAATCTTTCATACTGAGTAATTCTTTTCTGGCATGCTATCCCATCAATGCTGATTAATGTCAGTCTGCACAGAGCTAACAGAGTCTACTCTGGCTTGGGATCTGCTCATTTCTGTTTGATGTTCTGACTTAGCTGTACCTATATTAAATTACAATATAGCAAGAATGAGTCCAGAGAACAAATACAGGAAAAACATCTATGATCCCTATGATTTAGGGACCTAGTACTGGACCATCCCATTTGAAAGCTAATTTAAAAAGATGAAAGTCTTTGTATCTATTAATGAAAAAAAAAAAAAATTTCTTGTATCACCAATGGGGTTAAACAGCTTTCTGATTGATGAAACAGATGGTTTCATATCACTTTATCTGAAAATAATACAAAATGTCCAACTATAGCATTATCAGTTTTATCCTAGCTAATGGTCTATCCATCAGCTTCATCCCCCCCCAAGCTGTGATACCTCTACTCTGTGTCCTACAGCCACTCTTGGTTTCATTCCCAAACTAACTTATTCTCAGGCTCCATTCTGGAGAGAGACAAGTTCTTTCACCCAGGGAAGAAGCAAAGCATGGCCCAGGGGTTGGTTTGCTCGTGCCAGAGAACCCAAATGTGAACCATGCCAACACCAGCTCCTTCTGCCAAGGGCACCCAGCCCTGTTGCAGCACGCCCCGTGTCCTCAGATGCCTGCACATCGTGCCCAACGGCCAACTAGCGTGTCTCTATCTTCAGGTTTCAAGAATACATTGCTGTGGGCTGTGTTATTTTTGGTGCTTAGAACTGAGGAACCACACGCACACATATAAAACAAACAAAGAATATGTCATGGCCAAAGAAACACTTTGTGAACCAAAGGCAACAAGGTGTAGCCCCAGTACAATTGCTCCAGAGGGTGCCAGGGCATTCCCTATCAAAATACACAAAGGTGGTATGGACACAGCCCATGTAAGGGACAGAGAGAGAAGCTAATGAACTTAATTCATCATGAAATGCAACAAAGGGAAAGAGAAAAAATTCATGAGGAAGGATGTGCAGAAGAAAAGAATTATGTTTCTGGTTCTTCACATTAATCTTTATGGAATAGTTTAGGAAGCAGAATAATTATCTTTTTACAATGAAAAAAATCTTGAAAGCTGCCAGTAATAGTTCTAGAATACCAGATTTGCCAACTGGGTATGTTAATAACATTAACTTAATAGCTAATGAACTATGAACTAATCATAAAGATCATCAAATGTTCATATATTGCTACAGAGGAAACAAAATATTTTGTGAGAAAAGGTGTACATATTTAATTAATAGTTAATTAAATCTTAGAAGTTGAATTACCTGTAAGGGAATTATGGAGAAAACACTATAAAAGGAACTGGAAGACTGGAACAGCCAAAAAATAGAACTTTAAAAACATGTCTGTACAGAAATACTTACCAATCTGCTATGCAACTGAATGTCAATAATTTATCCTACTCATCTAAATATGCATGCCTTTTTCCCAGTGTATTTTAAGGCATTTTATTCCATAGAATCAATTCTTGAGGTTGCCCCAAAACCAGAACAGATGGAAGATAATGAGGAAAAAACAGGAAATCAAAGCATAGTTATAATTTTTAACACAATTTAGGGATGAACAATTTGTCAGGCTGCACTCTTGACAGAGACTTCACAGGATATGGAAAGCTATTTCTTCACTTGTTATCCTACAGCATAACAAATACCAATAATGCTTATCTAAATAATTGATACGCTAGAGTCAAATTATCCCAATATCAAGTCTAGATAGAAAAAGAAGTCATATCTCTTGATAAATACCTCTTAGAAATGCAATTTTGTTATTAAGAAATATGGTGATTTAGAAATTTTAGCTAGTTCTTGTAGTCAAATTTTAAACTATTGCAATAGTTGAGATACCCTGTGACAATATAAGCCAGGTGAGAATATTTATTTTCTGTACCTTTACAGAAATGCTACCACTGCCTTCAAGAGAGCTCTATCATTAAATATAAATGCCTTGAATATACTGAAGCTTATGTACAAAGGTAGGAAATTAACATATATTTTAAAGTTCTCTTCCAAAGGTAGTTTGCATTCGGAGTCCCAATTCCTTTAAATTCACATCACTCTTGCTTCTTGTTAGTACTAGTTTTCAGTCCTTCATTCAGTTTTCAAGTTACTGAAGAATGCTTCTCTCCAACCCATGGAAAGTGCATTTCCAACTATAATGTACCTCACAGAAAGTCAGTAAAACTGCAGAATCCCTTTCATAGGATAATTTGTTGAGGGTTTTTTTTCTGAGACGTTGAGTCTGCACAGTGTGGTCTCTTCCCTACCAATGCCTTAAGTATTTATATAATATTCCAATTAACTCTGTCATATTCTTGCCATTTTTACAACCATGTTTTTAATTCTTTACAAGACAGACACCTTTCTTGTGTTTCTCATGACTTCTCTGCATGCAATGACTTTTCTAAAAAAACTGCCAGAAGTTCAAAAAGCTTACTAATTAATTTCTTAAAGGCTCCAACTTGCATATTCAAATTTTCCAAGTGACTCTTCCCTTGATGTAAGGACAGTTTTCAATCACTTCTAATCACGCATTTTTCTGTTCTTGCCTTTCTCCCTCACAAATTTAAAAAGCAAAGCCTATTTGATTTCGTCTACTTTTAATTAAAGGGCCTTTTTCCTTATAGGTTTTTCCTGATAGTACCAGAAGTACTCTAGTGCTCTAGACTCCTCCTACACTATCCTCCTACTCTTATGTTCTCTACAGAAAATGTGTGCCTAGTTCTGTAGATTTTTTTTTGTCTACTCTTCATTGATAGTACCTTCTGGAAGTCTTCCTTTACCCAAGTAATCTTCTATCAATTATACTTAAAGTGCTCAGATAACAATTTGCATATTTGTATGTGTTACAGAAATTTGTCTGTTTTGCATATTGAGTTGAAACAGTTCATAATCTACAAACAATGAATCCTTTTTTTATGTTACAAACATTTCTTCCCAGGTCATCAAATGTAAATGTTCCTTGAGATGCACAGCATCTTCTACTCAGCATCAGGTAAGAATTAAATTAAATAAACTAGAATATATAAAGAAGAGGGAGAGAACCATGCTGAACGCACATTAGGAGAAAAGAAAAAAAATAGATTTGCTTAAAAATAACAAACCATCTAATGAAGAAAGCAACAGTTGTTCATAGCAATTTGTTATAAAGGTGTTTCGACTAACAGGTCACAAAATACACAGGACAACTTGTCTCTAGCAGCAAATGAATGCTTAAACAAGGAGAAAAGAAAATCCATTCAAAAACCAAATCATGAATCATCTTTTCAACATGTGAAGTTCTCTGCAAGTTTGTTATCCACTATGACACATAGGAAGACTATTACTTACCTTAAACATGGATTTATTAAAAAAAAAAATCTTACTGTTTTTATGTATTCTTACTCAGGAATATGACATGCTTCCATAATGTCACTGTCATTATTACTTTCTGTCAATCCCAAGAGGTATTACAGGTCTGAAAAATGTTACTAATATAAATATTAAAATCTTCCTTTTAGCTCCAACTCTGTACACATGCTCGTAATTTTCAATTTTGACCACTGGTTTTGAAAATTCTTTGTATTCTTATGTTTGCCTATATTCCCAGACACTGATTGATCTTTTAAGGAATTGCAGTTGACCTGACCAAATGATTTTGAGCCTGGCAGAATATATTAGCTGCTCAGTTTTCATCAGAAGAGATATTCTGATGCCATGCTAATTTTGGAACTTTATTTTGAATATTATGTATTATGCATACTCATTTACTATGTCATTCGTGTTTCTTCATCAACCACTTGTACCATACAGCAATTCAAAGGTCTTTATTCAAAGGAGATAACTTGTCAGAAGTTATCTCCTTAGAAATGTCACATAATAGAAACTAGATCAGTGTCCATCACTCTTTTCACTGATGTGCATGGGGAGAATTTACAATGTCCAAGCACTTTTTAGATTACTCTTCATTGCTAGCATCTTGTTCATCTTTCTCAAAGTACTAAGGCTTCTTGCATTTCTGTCTAGTCACTTATTTTTCTTCTGATTGGAAATGAGTCATCACAATCTGGAGCTAGACTTTTTTAAAATATCAAACTACCCATCAGTAACCAAGAGCAGTACTTATTTTTCTAGTATCTGATTATTTGTTTTCTCAACCTTGTTTGTAATGTTTTGTCTGACCTAACTTTACCCAGCTAAATGTTATTCCCACTATCTTAAACTAGGCATCTCTCATAAGAGTGGGATGAATTCCCAGCTAGACATGCCTGTCTCCCTTTATTACATCTAAAAAGAGCACAAACAGCTAACAAACTCAGCTAATATGTAGCCTAGAGCAAGTAATTTGAAATGTTAAAATGGAAAGTGTATAGCATTAGTTTACCCACTTGTCTCCTTGGAGACATGATGAAAATATATATATGCTTTAAAGCATTCTAAAACTCCACTGTGACCTCAAAAGTGAAATTCCCTAAAATACAATCTCCTTCCAAACCCTCCTGGAATTTCCTAACTCTGAAAAGGTGTTTTTCAGTTTGATGGTCCGTTTTTCTTTTTGCAGAAGTTGGTACACATTAATTCATTTGGGACATCATCTTCCTTCCTGTACTTCACCATTCATTATGTTTGGAGAACCTGAACTGTTACACTTCTTCCACTTACGAAGCCAGTTTTGCCTGTCACTTCCACCCCAGAACTTCCAAAGTCTGTCAGTGGACCCTTGTCATGGCCCAGGTTATAATGATTTTCACTTTGCTAGTCACCTGCACTGTTTATAACTCTCCCTGTTAGTGGTCTCTGGCTTCATTATCAGTTCACATTGGTTCTGCAACTGAAGAGTTGCCAGCTGGTTACTTTAGTTCTTTTAAATTATTCATATTGATTACTTTGACAAATGTGACGTACATGTCAGCCTGGAAATGCAGACAAAGCAGAGAGAGGCACAAAGCCCTCTGTTTTTATTACAGTGGCTGCTACAAGTAATATTGCAGACCCTTCTACACAGTGCAAGCTCCACAGAAAGAAGAATATGTATTTCTTTGTGTATCCAGCACTTAATACACCTTGATGAATATTTTAACAGTATTAGTCAAAGGTGGTAATCACCTCATGTCTTCTTTAATCTTTTAATCTTATGTGCATCTTATGCACATCTCAGCAAATATTGTTTCTTATTTATTTGAGCAACCTAACACTTCAGAATTCTCTTTGCCTTCTGGAGAAGTCCTACAGTAGCCTCTCATATTTTCCTAGAGAAATACATTATTTACAGATTTATTGCCCTTTTCTCCTTAACTGTTATATCTGCTTCTTGTATTTTGACCATGCTATCAACTCCAAAATGCTAAATTCAATTAAAGTACTAGAAATGTTACATATTTCTTAAAGATGCTTATATCCAAAACAAATACAGAGTAAGATCTCAATTCAATGAACGAAACCTCACTTTTGGATCTTCAGGTGCTCAGTTTGGTAAATTTGGGTTTTTATAATTAATTAATTAATAACATAGAATTGCATGTAGGTGTTTCACACTCTCTCACAATGTTTACTATCTCTGTCTCCAAGGGCTTTTAATAGTATCAACCTTCCCCCTCACCAAGACTTTTTTTGGAGCAGGTCACTTACTTTGTAATACGGTCAATGTTAGCAATTTGCTTCTGGTTCCGGATTATTTCTATAGCTGCCCAAAGATGCTGGATAGCCTTTGTATCTGCCTGTCGTCTCTTCGTTAGGCGTGCCATGACCTGTTTACCTGGTCAGCTGCAGCCAAGAAATTAAAAAAAAAAAAACAAACAAACAAAAAAAAACACACCAAAAAGTTAACAAAGAATTAGAAAATAAATTACATAAAATACGATTACAAGGAAAAATGTATTGCTGCATAGCCATTCAATTTGTATATAAAAACATTCAAGTGCTTAAAGAGCAGTAAAAAGTGAAAATAAAAGTAGTTTACAAGAATCCCTTTCACATTACGCAGTCTAAACAGAAGACAAAAGGCAAGCAATAAAATATATTAAATCAATAGCAAATTTAATTCATATCTCAGTTCCCAATATTTGGTAAAAATGCAAAACTACCCCAGCCTGAAGGTGCCACAACCTCCTGCATGGCCTGAAGCCCTTAAAAAGGGCGAGTAGTACTTGATTGCATCATATGGGGTAAGCACAAATTTTGACACAGAGAAAAAGCTGGACCCACAGTTTAACATAAAGCACAGTTCTTGGAGTATTACCTTCATGTTTTTACCATTTACAGCTATTTTTAAAAAGTCCATTCTATGAGGAGAAACTAGAAGTATATTGTCATGGGCGATAAATATTAAAAAAAATATTTTGGAGCAGTTCCATTTTCTGTAACATGCTAAAACCCAACAGGACCAAAGTGCTTCTGATGGCATTTAACCATCTAACCAACCCTGAACAGGAACATAATGAGCATCTGGCTTTGTTTACAAATTTTCCAAAAGCTGGAGGCAATGAGTACAGATAAGCCATAAATCGCCTACAGCTCCACTACAGGCACCGAATCCCTTTTTAAAAGCTTAACGATGCATTTTGATCACTAAATAACTTTCTTCCATTGCCACCACTTTCTCAATGAAAAAATGACTGATTTATGAGTGCTACCAAGGTCTATAATTTATTTTAGAGCTCTGTCCTCGGAATGAACCCTGTGGTATGCACGCGGATATTTGTAGCTAGCAGAATATTAACTTCAGTAACCCAAAATAATATAAAAAATGCAAAAACATTTCACCATCTGTGCAATGTTAAAGATGGGGATTTAAGTACTAAAAGTGTCCCTGCTCTCAAATTCAGAAAAATGAAATAGATTTGAGTATTCCATCAGTTGCAGCAATGTAATTTTCAGTTCTATGAGACCTACAGGTACTTATCAAAGAGGGCTCTCAAGTTTTAGATCTGATATATACTCAGTGACACTCACTAACTTTACAGATGCAATGAAATGAATGACAACATTCCATTATTAAGGATAAGAAATGACTTAACAACATTGTACTTTATGTTATGTAGCCCATTTAAAGAAAAAAAAAGGAAAAATAAAGACGAGGATGTGAAGTGGTATGTACATGCCCAGGTCTGTGAAGCATTCCTGCCTTGCAGGAGGTATCAGGGAAGGGCAGAGTAGAGCAGCACATGAGAAAATGTGGTGTGGTCACACATCCATCCCACATTTCAGCTTTAGAAATCTCCTCTCTCTGGGGTTTAAAGTAAGGGCAACTAGAGGGATCCCCCAGAAAAAAAAAAAAAAGGCCAAGAATACAGTTTTGAAGGGAGGATAAGAGGGAATGTGACAGACACACAACTAAGAGTGACAGCAGTAGATAGCATCGCCTCACAATGATTCAGAGAAAGAAAGTCTCCGTTGGGAACAGCGGGAAAAGACACTGCATCCCTGTGGAGGTCTTCTGCATTCATTTCACAGAATATGAGGCCATTGCAAGTTAAAGAAAACCCCTGCCAATTTGTAAGAGAAACATATAACTATTTGGAGAATTTAATTTTTAAGATCAATAAAGTACTCAAAAAAGTTAGCTCTTAACAAAAAAGCAACAATCTTTACTGACCTATTGTTTTAGCATAAAACTTCTTTACTAACACAGACATGACTGAAAGATCATTCTTATTCCAGCTCTCTACAAACTCTCTGCTACAAAAGCCCTCAGACCATACAGCAGCCAGCAAGCCGGACAGGGGGTCTCTTGCACAGCCTCATATCCCCACACGAGGAGCAAGCGCTCGTCCTTCCTGGCCCCGATAGCATCGTGAAACAACAGACCATTTCTCAGTTTATTTAGTAATCCCCAGCTCCTTTAAAAATAGCCACTACTCCTGGCAGCCCAGCCTGCGGCTGCCGTGCGAGCATCGCACCGGCACAGGGGATGGCGGGGTTTTCTCTCGCCGCCCCGTGCCCAAGCGCCCGGCACAGCGCAGGGTCCTGGGGAAGCCACCTGCCACCTCGGCAGAGCCCCGCCGTGCAGCCAAAGGGAAGGCCGGCCTTTGGGGAGAAGGAATTCCAACTTCTCCGGGGCGGGAGAAGAAGCCCATGCTCGAGGCAGGGAGAGGAAGAGTGAAGGTGCACTGTAACCACGAGTTGCTGGTCCTGGGGCCGCAGAGAGGCAAAGGCCCCATGGGATCACTGCTCCCTTTGGAATGCGCTTTCAGAACAAGCTCTCCGACCAGCCCCTTCCCCGTCCTCACCGTGCTGTGTTGGCTGGAAGCAGGCCCTGGGCTATGGCTAACTCAGCCCTCAGGAGAGGCCCACACCTCGCATCCCTGAACGCTGCAGGGGTGCCACACCACTGGGCCAGGAGTTACCCCCGAAACAGCGCCCGTGTGGGGGGCCCCGAAATGGCTCCCTGCCGGCTGGCCCTGCTCCCGCCGCCCACACACGGCACGGCCATGGCTCTTCCCCTCTGTTTGTCTGGAAACAACAGCAATAGGGGCGCACACAGCAGCAATCACACCTGCTCTATTTCCTTTTTGTTATTATTATTCAAGATACAATAATTCTAGTAGGTGTTCTGCCTTCAAAGAATATACCTTTCAGTTTCATAACTTTGGTTTACTATTTAAGGGCACTTTTGTTAAACTCAAGAGTTGACACTCTACTACTGAAATAGCAGTTCTTACACACCATACTGCCAAAAATACAAAATAGGTTTGTTTGGTTGTTTTTGTTTTTTTTTTTCTAAAAGCCCAGACTACTTTCATGTTATTTTAATCTTTTAATTGCATGGTGTAGAAAAAAATATAGAGTCTTTTTACATTACAGAAAAGATTAAAAGATTGTGGTGTATTTCTTGCAGTTTATTGCAGTCACTCTCCCTCTATGGTAAAACTAACCACAACAGTCTACTCCCTGCACTCCTGCAAAAATATAGGCAGTTTTCTATATTATTACAATATTTTAAAGGGAACTTGTATCCAACTGTTAATAGTTCATACAATGCCTTTGAGTGCTACTTCCAAGCAACAGAAAATCCTCCCAGCGTCTCCACAGGAACAATTTATTCATGCAAATAGTAGTTTACATTTTAACAGGAGACATGTTAGAGTCTTAAAACTGTATTTATCACTCTTGATTATTTGCTTATGTGTGGGTTCACACACACACACAGGAGAGAACAAGCATAAACATGCAGTGCGTGTGAGTACATGTACAAATCTATGGCGCAGAGGTTAACTATCGAAAGAGGCTGATTCAGCCATGCACTCTTGTAAGGAAGTTTGAAGTCCACACTTTTTAAAATCACACCACTGGATTGTACATTTACAGATAAATGCTTGAAAATGTTACTCATCCTCTTCTTTTGGTATAGCATTCATCTAAAAATCCTGGAAACAAAAACTAAATGCTGAAGTAAACATTAATTTCCTTTGTATGATTTGCTGGGCACTATGTTCATTTAACTATGGTATGCCCTGTCCATACAAAATTATTTGCTCCATGCCACTTCTGTCATGTTTTGTTAGAAAGTTTGTGGTAGGATACAGCTTCTGAGAGAAAGGTTGATAATAAACACAGATGACTGAAAATCTAGGAATTTATATCTGAAAATCTAGGAATTTATATCTGAAAATCTAGGTATTTATATCAGCAGGATCTGTCTTAGGTTTTGTAGGCATCCTCGAGACCTGCAGAATATAAGAAATATCCTCCTAACAGAAAATTTTGTGTGGCTAATGCACCAGCTCACACTTTCATCATATCCTCACTCACACAGGGCCCAAAGCAAACTATTTATGGTCTCAATTTTCAACTCTCTAACTTTTCCTCATGCATTCTGAGTATGGTTTTACTATACTTTGTATTTTGTAATCCCTCTTTAAAGTCCTAAACACATTTTGAAAAGTATACCACTTTACTGTGTGCAGCTTTCCTCAAGAGCCAAATGTTACCCACACTTCTCACAGGCAGGCTCAACAACCTGTGCTTTATCTTGTGAATACAAGAGATAACACACACAGCACGGCTTATCTTCCCCAGGCCCCCAGTGCAGCCATGGCTGCAGTGGCACAGCAGTGGCAAGGGGGACACTGTCAAAACAACAAGGCTACCAGTCATTAGCACACACTTGGTTGAACCAAATGCTGCACAGCTGTGTGCTACAACAGTGCTGGATATGGAAATCTGAACTGCAAGTCAAAATAAACAAAAATCACCTTGCAGCACGTAAAGGAATTTAGCCCAAGGAACCTCCTGACCTGCTGCTTGCATCCAATTTAGCAGATACTATCAAGTACTACACTTAGCTAGGAACTATACCTACACACAGAAAAAACTCAAAGGCAGTCAAATCTTGCTGTGTGTTAGCTGTTAAACACCATCATCCAAGCAAAACATGATGCTTCTGAAAACTTAACTAATAATTTGGACTTTGCACTGAAGCAGACGGCGCTGCAGTTGGGTGCTGCTGCTCTGATGGGAGCTGCTAATTAAGAGCTGACAAGTAGTAGCTTGTTAAATCTTGTGTTTGTACTTTACTGTAAGTGAGGCTACCTGTGGTGCTCGGCCCTTCCAGTGCAAAGTCAGACAGGTTAAACTCCATCCCTGCTATCAGCCACCATTTGGCTGGGACTCTGTATGCACTTAATGGCAATGGAAAAAAGGTTTAAGGAGTTGATCCTTGCCACTGTTCAGCTACTGGATGCTGCTTTTTGGCCTCACAGCCCTGGGACTTGCTATTGTTTCTTCCACAATACACAGTGAAAGACTTTAGGCTCAACACCAGGAAGAAGCTTGGCTCACTCCTAGTTTTTGTGGCTTTCATGCTGAGTTTGGGTGGTTTGGGAACTTAAACACAGACTCAATTTCATATTTATAAGTACTTTATAATATGGGGTCTGGTGTTTCTTAAAGTGTAACTTTTTATAGTAGGTATAAAACTGTATATATCAGCAGTACAAAGAGTTCCAAATGTCTAGCTTTGTTCTTGTACTAAATAGGAGTCTACCATTAAAATACAGATTTGCAAATTGATGAAGAGTTTGAGTCCCTGGACTTTATACAGATCTTCATTGTACTGTGAACTTCTGCAAGCTTAAAATTTAGTTTACAATTAAAACTGCTGTTAAATCATATCTTTCATCACCAGTATAGTGGGCGTGTGAACTCTTAGCCTTCCCCTCCTACAACAATTGTTATTAAAAGTGGTAATTATTCTATTTTTATATAGGAAAGGTACAGGTGAAAATGTCTTGACTAAGAAGCAGCACAGGTCATGCATGAGGCAAAAATAAGAGAAGGTTTAATTTCATGTCTGCCTTCCACAGCTGGTGATCCAAAACTGTGGGAAGAAGCTGATAGGGTGAGGACAAAGCTTTTGGTAGGAGAAATTCCATATTTTGCTTACCACTTATTTGTCTTCAGGAGTGTGCAAGATTATAGGCACAACTATGGATTTGCTGGGCATTTGGTAGCAGGACACTCTCTTTTCAAAGACTGAAGGTTATCAGAAATACAGATTTTGCATACAAAGTAATTTTCAAATGTTGAAGAATAAGCAAGTGGTTTGGTATATTAGATATTTATTTTGGACTTAATCCCAACCCACTAAAATCAACAAATGCCTTTCTGCTGACTTTCCAGGGTTTTGGAGTAAACTTTCAACTGCTGTCTGATTGCCACATCCTCACAATGAAAAACTTAGGGATGTGTTGAGTGATGTTAGTGAAACTGAAAGAGGTAACAAAGGCTTGTGGCTGAAATAGGCAAAATTTCTTTGTTAATTAAACTAAGCTCAGAAAATTAGACTACAAATTAATAAAAGTTACTGAATTCTTTGGTGTGGTTTTTTTTATTTTTTATTATGAGATTAGTTCAGGCTGCTGTAATGTTATCATTTTGGAAGCTATTAAAATACAGATTTTTGGATGTTGAATGCGTGTCATTCCTAATGAAAATCTTTTCATTTCACTGTTGACTTAAGGTCTACACAGTCTATTTAAAAGAGGAAAGTTTATTAGCATAATTATCCTAAATATTTCCCATGTGTAAGTGCAATACCCCTGCTGATCTGTGCAGCTCCACCTTTTGCATTTCCCAGCCACAAGGTTTGTAACCTTGATGTCATGCAACTTTTGGAGTGAGGTTTTCCACAGCCCCCTGAAGCGCAGAACAGACACAAAACAGGACTGCATGAATATAAAACTGTAATGTTTTCCTTTCTCTCTGCAATTTAATTTTTTTCCCAACTCCTGTACACAGAATACATGAAAGCTTTTGCTTTTACCTTATGCCATTTCAAGATGGCAGCGAGCCACTGCAGAAATCTGAGCCAAGGACATTACCAAATTAAAGGCCCCAAGAATACTTTTACAACACATATGTGCAAGGTCTATTTTAATCCCTGATACTGCATTTATTTCATTTGTATTGTATTCATTTTATAATGATTAAGTAAGTGACCTTCACTAGGGCTAAGGCACACAGCACTTGAATGTTAAGCTCAGATATTTGAATCATCAGTTTACAAATGGTAGACCTATTTATTTTTCTTTTGGAGCCAAACTTGAACTTTCTTGTTTAATCAATTCACCCTGTTAGAGAGAACTTGACACAAATGTTGAGGAGCCATCCCAAAAGAGAATTTCTAAAAGTGTAAGTGCAAACAGAGTGTAACACAATCTGCTATGAAGCACCAACACAAGATGCTGAGAAAGACTGAATAATAGCCATATACTCCCAACAAAGGCTGTCAAAGTAGTCTTGTCGGCTTTTAAATACAAATATATGTATAGGGCTAAAATGCATTCTCTTGCCTCTCCAGCCAGCCCCAGTCTTGAATTTCACAGACAACAGCAAATGCCATCCTAATATTTGAAAGAAGCTAGCCTTTGTTCCTATCTGGCAGAAATCACTGAATAAAACTTTATTTAGCAATGCAAGTTTGGAAAAGAGAAGAGCATAGCTGCCAAAGAAAGTAATGTAGTTGAAAGAGGTGAAAGCAAAGAGCCAAAGCTGTAACCAGCAATGTAGCTACACCAGCTTCTTTCAAATGATGTTTTGGTAATGTTTTGGTCATCATGTTTTACTCTCGGTACTGTGCCTAGGCAAGCTGAAGCTCATATTTTTTGCTATAGATCTGTGTTAATACAAGGTTCCACACTGATCTTCTAAAATAAGCAGTATTTTCCTTAATATTTCAACTTTTAATTTGTGTTCAATACATAAGAGTGTTAGTTTTTATAGCCAGTAAGAAAATTAAGTTACATAGGAACATCAAGAACCACACAAGTTTCTGTTTTACTGAGAAAATTTTGTTTCAAAACAGTTCTTGAAAGGTTTAGACTGGACCTTACCAGGCATTTCTTTACCTGCAGGGTGGAACAGGCTTCGTAGAAAGATGGTTCATGCCTCAAGCCTCTTAAATGTTTAAGAGGCATTTGGCATTTTCCCTTAATAACTTTTGGTCAGTCCTGAAGTGGTCAGGCAGTTGGACTAAGTGATTACTGTAGGACTCTTACAACTGAAATATTCTTTTCTATTCTACTCCTATTTTATATGACCACTGAAAATACATACACTGTTAATGTATTTACCAAACTTCTGAACATAAGTCCAGTTGAAAAAACAATTTTGTTTGATTTGGTTAAGGCTTAATTAATGAATTTAAGTTATGCTAAATAGTTTCCACAGTGGAGCTTGCATTAGTGTAAGTTGCTTTAAAAACACAGTTCTTGTAAAATGATGCAAGTTTCCCATGAAGATAAACTTCAGCTTCTATAGTAACAGCCTCTTATTTTCATGATGATGATGTACTAGACTAATACTAACTAGACGTGAAGCTGATCATCTCTGAAGACTACTCAGCTTGGGACAAAAGAAATTTCTATACAAAAGATGGTCCAACATGAGTAACTTCAACATCACTAAATAATACATGGCTCATACAAGGTGTAAAAGATCATCCTACACACTTCTTGTCCTCTATCATGAAAAATAATGAGTTCTCATCAGATTTGTTTGTTTGGGGAGTTATCAAAAATAACGCTTGCACCCAAGTTGCTGTCAGCAGCACTCTGCGCTCTCCTGTACAAATGCACATGGACACAAACAAGCCACACACACCTGCCTTGATGAGAGAGACTTCAACTAACATGTTTTACCTTCCATTTGCCACAGACTAAGAGCATGAAGAGGGTCAGTTACAGAAGATTAAATGACACGTGGAGATAGGATCACGTTCTGAAACCACACTGCTCACTAACACAGGCTTTCTAGTAGTGGTTTAACTCCACCCACTACCAAATCCCATATTTTCCAAAGCAGCCTGAAGTTAAACCACTGAAATATGCTCAAGGAGAATCCATGGAAGGAGTTAACTCCTAATGAGCAGTCTAGGCTATTTCCCCATGTAGACAAGCCCTTAGTAAATAGATGCTTCCTGTCCTCTCACTTGGCTGTAGTGAGCAGAGATGATTAATGCAGCTATGCATCCTGACAGGCTCCAATGCTCACTTGGTCGTAAAACAGGAAAAATCATGGCCAAAGAAGGCTGATGATGAAGGCTGGAATTTCGGTTTGGATGATAAATAGATGCCACTTTGATTCTGCAACTCCCTCTAATAAAAAGTGATAGGTGGAAGACATCTTAGAAAATGCTAAGAAATATAAATGAGAAGAGTAGCTCCTTCTCTGAAAGCAAGCTTTTGATCATCATCTTCCTTTCTGTTCTGAAAGCTAGGGAGCTTGGTTGTTCTATAAGCCTCAACTGAACTGATGCAGTCAATTTCTCTGTCAGTAAGTAAGGTATAATAAATAAGGTATGATGACATAAATAAATAAATGATTTTTCATGGTATATTAGCAAGGAATGTAATTTTGCATAAGGTCAGTTTCACACTAAACAATGAGAAAGAGAGATACATTTTCCAGGTCAAAGAATTATGAATGTATGGAAAAGTACTAAATCATGAAAAAGATAAATTCATTGCTGATTATGTAGGCTTCACTTATGTAGGCTGATTATGTAGGCATCGCTTTCTATATGGTATAAGACAGAGCTGATGTTGACTTTTTTCCAATTTAATGTGAGATTCCAAACTGCTGGGTGTTTTTCTCTTTCTCTGAACTACAAACTGACATTGTCTTTAAACTACAAATTGTGATTCTGGAGGTAGCAACAGGACCTAAACCGTAGATATTTGTAACAACTATTTCTCTACCAGGCTGCATTTTTATTGACAAAAGGCAGCTGAATCAATTTTTGTTGCTCCTTAACAAAAACAAAGTCTGCCTGAACTTGTTTCTTTCAAAGCTCTTCTTTTGGGCCTCTCCCTCTCTATAAATAAAAGCACAGTTACAGAACTTCTAAAATTGCTCAGATGTTGAATTATTTTAAAAGTGAGCATGTTATGCAGGCATGACCATTTTTCTCCAGCACTCAGGCCACAAGCAACATTAGCTCAGAGGAGACTTTCTCTTGTCAACAGTCATCTCCAGAAAAGCTGATACTATATTAAAAAAACAAGCACAATTCAGAACCAACTAAGGTTTCCAAACTACAGCTCCTTCAAGGCCAATACGCCTGAGCTTACCCTTGGAAACTTTCAGAAATACACTCAGAACTTAGTGCATTAAAACACATTGATCTGTAACACAGGTAAGATGAGCCTAAGAAAAACACTGCCAAAGCTTACAGGCTTCTACAGCATTAATCAAAAGAAACTTTCAGGCAGAGAGAGGATCAAATTGTAAAATCTGAGCTTTAGATCCTGCTTCTGAAATTCAAGGTGAGTATCAAGAATAATACCTGAAAAGTTTCATGCAATGCTCTCCCAGCTGTGGGACAGTTCATCAGGAGAAAGAACAATGCCTTGTGGAAATGGAAGCCTTTCCCCTAGTGCTCACCTTGCTTAGCTTTCTCTTCTATGTTTTTTGGAGAATGTATTTCCTAGGTTGGGCACAGACATCTGGCTTAAGAGTATAATCTGAAGTATATTTGGAGCATATGTTCTCTCCTTCATAGGAAGTACCCAAACTCACTAATTACACGCATTCCTACACAGCTTTCCTCTCATCCTGCCCCAAACAAACTCTGGCATCACTTTCTAGTGAAGCCTTAATCCTTATCCATGTCTAAGGTCCATTTATTAAGTTTGCACTTTCTTACTTCAGATTGCCGTTAGCTGTCCCCCCAAAAATGTTCGTGTCCGGACAAGAACAAAGCTTGCCTAGAGGACAATTTACAGACATGTGAGAACAGTTTTCATGAAAACCAATGTACAGGGAAAAACAACTGCATTCATAACTAAATGAATCCTAAAGTGGAAAACAGCTGAGTATAATAATCATGAGCCTTTTCTTTTTATCTTTGCTGCAAAAGTTAACAGATGGAAAAAATGAAGAAAATAAGTTTCAAAACCATAAGTTTTACAAAGAGAAACCTTAAAAGTCAAAACATCACTCAAACAAACAAAGATCTTCCAAAGATCAGAGCAGATGATGGAAGTATGTTGCCATTACAGATAACATCAGTTTCTCAGCAAACCTGGTAACAGCTGATATTAAGAAAACCTCAACCTACCACTTCAGGTTGGTATGCCCTTCCAATATGCTCTTTAAAAGAGGCAGGGGGGAAATATACCACTTAACCTTATAACCAGCTCTTGGTATGGCTCATCAGGTGGCACAGGTTGGGAAATGAGTTTTTCTGGCACAGAGTTTTTCCCAATACTGTAGTCTGGGACTGCACTCTCAGATTCGTTGAGCTGTTTTCAGACCTTGGTGGGAGTTCTAGTGTGATCTCTTTTAATGTATTTTCTATTACCTATAACTTTCAGATGCTTCCAGCTCCTATTTCTCATCTTCTCTATCTGGAGCCAACTTACTTGTCTTTTATTTTTTAATGCAGAGAATGCTTCTCAAGGCTTCTCAAGGACCAGTTGCAGGTGAATGGAATTACACATTTTTTCCTGAAAATCCATTTCACATCAGCCTGATTCTTTCATGTTACATCTATTCTGTACCACTTCTTTGGTAAAATCAATACTCTGATCAGTGGTTTGCTATTATATTCATATACATGTCCACGGCATATGGTGGAGCTACAAAGAGCCCTGTGCTGCTCTGGGACTACAGCACTTTCCACTTGCAGAATGATGCTCTGTGTCTCCTCTGGTGGGTGCATCTGAAACCTGTTTCTTCAAGCAATGATGATGGTGCTGCTGATGACACAGAGCAGATTACAAAGGCTCTTTGGGGAGGACATTACTTCCTGAACACTCAGGAGCTCTTCCTGCTCTATCATTATCTAGGGCTGAGGTTTATTAAAGGCAACAGGACCATACTGTTCTGTTCTCAGCCATTTCCTTCGGACACTGAAACATGGGATTAATAATTTTGTCAGCAAAACTAGGACTTCATTTTTCAGATTATTTCAGTTTTCACTAGTGCCAGCATTTGGCTGGGGTTTTATTTTACTGCTTCAACCTGAATGGAGATGAATGATAGGGAGCTCTGACACTGAGACTTAGCCCTACAGGGCAGGGGAAACTCCTAAATGTACAGGACATAACTGAATAGTGTGCCATCTGAGTGGCTACCAACAGGAGTAAAAGCCCAGAAAAACCAACTAATCCTACATCCAGCTTCGCAAAAATTTCAGAAAATGTCATTCATGAAATACAGCCTCCTGTTGTGATTTCTGCAAAAAATCTTTTCTGCGTAATGCAAAGAAAATGAACTGCAAGAATATCATAACATTATGGTGTTATCACAAAGGCCAAACCTGTTGACTTGGAATTTGGATTTACAATACACTATTCAGCAGGAAATGAAAATACTAGAGTTCTGGCAATCTTTCCAATCAATATCTTATTTCATCATGTGGGGTTCTTTCAACCTAAGCAGAAGACCTGGAGTTCAGTGTGCTGCTGGAGCACCTGCCTGGAATGATTCCAGCTGCAATGCCTGATGCTGAGTGAGGCATTTAACTGGGTGGTACTTCACCAAGCACTAGAAACCATCTGAAACACAGTCTAACACTTCATCATCCTCTTAAGCAGCTCCCTGTCTTACAGGACTGAATGCAAAGTGGAAATGGAGAGGGTAATTTGCTCCTGACAGGGTTTTTGAAGCTGGATGACCAGATTCCTTGATTTCAGACAGCTACTTCTTAGGAAAGTGGTTATTTTCTTGCAGGGGTGTAACTTTTCTTCTCATGGAAATCAAATCCATTAATGAAGAACACCAAGTTTAAATCTGGGTGGACTTCATAATAGTAATGATTTCCTTACAAGCTTATATGGCTGCTTCTCTTTGATACAGTTACATGCTAAAATTCCTTCTAAAATGGTTTCTAGAGTGTTCTCAGCCTCTGTTCCTCACTTCTTCATGCCTGTTTCCTAGAGATTTAATTTAATTTTTCATTTTGCTCTTTGAGTGTGACAAGACATAAAGCAAGACTATAAGAGCTTTTACATTGAGGAGCAAGGTTTCTTTTTTTCAGTGAAGCTGAGGCCCCAGTGGGTGACCACAAAGTGACTAATGCCTTATTCTACCCTATACCATGAAACCTAAGACGTTTTTCACTGTTTTCACCTTCATTAATAGAAACAGAATGTGTTCATCCAAGTGATGACATGTTGACAGAAAACATAAAGGATACTGAACTGGTCATTTTAAACTGAAGAAAGACAAAAAAGGTATAGTTTTTAAACACTTGACATCTGCTTCGCCAGTTCTGAGAGATTCTGACTTTTGCCACCTTTTTTCTGTTGTAAATAGTTTGTTATATATTTTTAGACATGAGATTTCCTACTGAAATTGACTACAATCTTTGCTGAGGTCCAACAACAGAAAAAAACTCCTTTTGAGGAGACTTTTCAGGTAGTGTTTGTTGGAGACTGCTGGCACCACAGTGGTCAAACTAATTTAAAGCTCTACGTCAAACCAACTGCAACAAATTTTACTGTCCAGTCCGGCAGCATGGTTGTTAAACCAGACACTGTCCTGTCTTCATTCATGCTCTTACTGCAGCCTTCGAGCCATAGTGGTTTTGGTGTGCTAAAGACACTGACATTCATGTCAATCTCTGGATTGCAGCTTCTGAGTTTATGACAGATGGGAAACCAACAGAGGAGTTAAAATCCTGTGAATCCACACACAGCTTATAGCCAGTAGCCATCTGGCTGGGGATCTACATAATACCACAAGAGGATGACAAAAGAAAAAAAAAAAAAGAAAGAAGAAAAAAAAGAAGAAGAAAAAAAAAAAAGCAGTTTCATTTGCACTTCCATTTCTAATCCTCTTCTTTATCCTACCTGGTTTGAATACGCTATCATACTTATTAAAAATAGTCTTTCAGCTATTTCATACAGGTTAAACAACTACAGTATTTTCTTACTAGCACTTTCCACACAGAAAAATAAATTCAGTTAGGCAAAAAGTTCAAAACATGACAGCATATAAGGTTTTCTATAGTAACAGACAAATAGGCAGCATTTAAGTGAAGTATAAGCATTTGAGGGAAGAACAGAGAAGGCAAAGCACTAAGCAACTCCATTCAACAGCGCTTCCAGTTGCTCTAAAAGCAACTCGAGCCAGAAAAAAATGTAACATGGGGCCCCTAAAGCATAATTACTTGAGAAAAAAAATGTGGCCAACAAAAGTTACCTAACCTGTTCAGAGAAAAAAGAAGCTCTTTACCCCTAAAATGTGGAAAGGCTGGAAATGCTGAAAATCTGATTTTGAAAGCAAAAAGAGTAAAATCTTTAGTAAAAACCCCTTTTGCACAGCAGTGTGTTCAGCTGGCTTGAAACAGGAAACATGCAAACCTTCCTTACAGACAAAAACCCTTTTTTGTCTCAACCTGCTGAAATGTTTAGCTAGACACTTTGAGCCTCTGCATGTTTGTTGGGGTTTTAGCTTTCTCAAAAGAGCAGATTTCTGATGTAAAGAAAGAACCACTACGCCAAGAATTCTTTTCCCTATGAGCTATGTCGCAAAAATGAGAGCATATTAAGCAACTGGAGAACAGGAAATAACACTGACAAACAAAACTGATATTCTTTCCATAGTGTGGTCACTCAGAGGAGGACATTTGAAACTTCATCTCCCCAAATCAAGAAATGTTTATTCTACTTTTGGCAAGGCTGTTGAATGCCTGTGTGCTCTCTCCTTCTAGTCCAAGTGTTTTATGACCCTTTCAGTGAAGCAGATAGCCACACTAGAGTAGAAATGAACACTGAGCTGCACAGTCTTCTCATAAAGCTCTCTCCTTCGAAAAATGTTTTTATTGGTCTCAAGACAGTTTGTGGAAATACAGTAGCAGATATGTGGGAATGTATCTGAGATCCCCTCGGCTCACCTGGAGCATCAGGCACTGCAGGAGCTGGGTGCTGAAGCTGCAGCTCCACAGCCAGAGTCCTCCTGCGGCTCTGTCCTTCGTTAAAGCCTCCAACGTGAGAGGCTGCAAAAACGGATTGAATGCCGACGTCTATCCCTGAGCTAATCACTCCACGCTCCCTTCACACTTGACATGATCTACTCAAGGCTACAATTCATCTTGTTGTGAAGCAGACATCGCAAATAGGTCAGATGAATTAAGCCCTGAAATTAACCATTTCTCTCCAGGGAAGATAAAGTGAGATTAGGATGAGAAGTTCATGTGGCTGGATTTAAATCACACACACTGCACTCAGGCTGCCTGTTTTAACCAGTGCCTACACTTGCCTGGTATAAGGTCGTGCTTACAACTGAATTTCTTACATCTCAGCTAAGGGCTCTAGCCAGCATATTATTGATTTTTCTGCTACTTTGCCTTTTTTGGATGAGAAATTTCATCAATATGTTTTCATTTTCCATATGGATATCTTTGAATAACTGATGATATCTCATTTTCCCCATCTGCCTAAAGAAAACAGTGCAGTTGTGTTTTTCATTGAGAAAGTCTTAAATAACTGCAATTTTCCTAAAAAACCCCAAACAAAGCCAGGGATATTTCCTTTATAACCTGAGTAATATCATTGCAATTCTAGTAAAGGGCTGATTAATGACAATGTCTGATATATACTATAATTTTCAATGGCAATAATGTATATTTTGATTTTTTTTTCATGTCAGATTGAGTTTTTAATTAAGAAAAACTGCAGTGTAAGACACTTTTTAATTTTTCTTGTAAGAAATGTGATTTTAATAAATGTGGCTATCTATCCAGACAAAATGAAACTGCAAAAGCATAACTGCAGAATTTTCTTCAGTGCTTTACAACAATACTTTGATCAAGTAGAAACTGAGCTAAGAAAGAAAATTAATATCCTTAGTTATTTCAAGTGGCTAACTTTCTCTAACTTTGACTCCTAGGTCACAAGGCTGTTTATTTCAGCTCAGTGGTACCTTCATTTAAAGTACAAATGTTTTATAACGTGGCCTTTGTCTTCTGTATCATATCACTACTGGAACCCTCCTGTATTTATCAGCAGTCAGCTAATCAAATTTATTTGGTTGGTCTGAGCTTAATTCCTACATGCATTTTCTGATTACCTCCAAACAGTTTAACAAGTTCAATAAAAAGAAGCTGCAAACATATAAGCAGTAAAAAAGTCCCCTACTGATGTCTTTGTCTTCAATAATTTAAAATAAACACCTTCTTTTATTCCTTCGCTTTGACCTTGACTTTTATGGACTCCATGGACACTTATAAAATGGAATGTAAAATGAATTTTAAACTGCTGAAACCCTGGTTTCAAGCTCTGTTCCCAGAGAAGCTGTATATGGAACTACATCCCATGGGCCAGCAAACCTGCTCACAGGGCATGCCCCAGTCCCTTCCTGGACTTCACTTTGGAGAAGTCATCCAGGACTTCACAGTTAGGAGCCATCTGACTCTATAATTCAAGCCTTCAGCCTCGAAGCCATCTTTATCTCTTGCTTTAATTTATTAAGGGTTAATACAATGTTCTTCTACCTGCTGAAACATGTTATTCTTTCCTAATTTCCTGACTAGGAGGAAACTCAGTTTGCATCTAAATTCATTCCTATAGGTTTTATTTACAAAGGAGAACCTCACATAGGATGTAACTCACTATATACTCATATTGCACTTCAAATAAAATATTTTAACCAGCAGCAGTTATTTAGAGCAAACCACAGAAATAAAAAGCTAAAGCAAAAATCAGATATAAAATATACTTCCATTTTTATGTCAAAAGAAATTTCCTACTTCATGCATTCAATTATCTTACTGCTGCTTATAAGAAATGGGGTTTTTTTGCATGAACAACTGATTTTTACAAAAGAGTTGAATTAATTCTCAAAGTAATGTGCAAAAACCGTTCAAGTTCACTTCTATTTGATGTTGGCTCAGGCAATTTTGTGCTTTCACAGCATCACATCACCAGGATCCTTTGTTTCAGACCATGCCGGTGTCACTCAGCGCAGCAGCGGTACAGGGAAGCAGGGCACTGTTCTGTGTGAATATTTGAGACGATGTGATGACATACAGAAGGCTGTGTCCTACCCTAACAACTGCTAGGAGCAATGCTTCAAAGAAATTAGGCACTGCAAATAACCAGAATGAACCTTACTAATTGCAGAAAGCTTTGCAGGTGACAGAGAGGAACGAGGCCTTTCCAGATGCTACAGGTAATGCGCTTATGTCTTAAATCATGAGATTTGATTACCTTTCTCTAGGCATGCTTTGCTGCCACTGTTATTAGACTTTATATCATCCAGCCCTTTTTGAAAATTGAACCACTATATTTAACTATATGACCTCCATGGTATTCTACAGGCTAAATGCCCACTGTCCAAAACATTATTGATACCTTATAAAATTACAAGTTACTCATAAATATCTGATTTCTTGATCTTGTTTTATGAAGCTGAAAAAGAAGAAAGAAACACTGCCTGATCATTTCACCTCTTATTTCATATTATTAGATATCTCCAAACTAATTTTCTTTACTATTTCATTTCCAAAACACACAGAATACATGTCTATCCCACCTCATCACCTCACAGACAGGACCTATCACTCCTCTTTATATTATTTATACTTCTATACTTTATAGCACTTTGAAAACTTTAAAATTTTAATGTTATGAATGAAATCATTAAGTCTTTATCTCTTTGGTTTTTGGTCTCTCTCTTACAGTTACCAACTGCAGCAAGATGACTTCCTGATACAATCCTTTAATCCAAACCCCTCCAGCAGGACCACAGAGGAATGAAAAGGAGTTCCAGAGACATTTTTTCCCCTTCAGCTATTCTCTTTAAGAGTTATGGATTTTTCTTTACTCTTTGAAGACATCTGTATTAAATTAGGTACACAACAGTAATCCTAACAAACACAAAATTTATTAAAACAAAGAGAAAATGGAATTAAACCAAAATAAATTGTTTGCTTAACGTAGCTGAATTTACAGTTCTCATACATTAAACTAGATAAGGCATAAACTAGATAAGCTTGACTTCAGATAAACAAAAAAAAAAAAAAAAAAAAAGAATCCTGTAGTTTATCCTTTGAAATTAAATATCCTTTCTGACCACACCAGTCAGCCTGTCAATGCCACTTGCTGCTTGGAGACCAACAATTCTGTTTTTGTCTCCCACAGATATGCTTAATAACCCTGGTTAAGGTTTCCTAAACACTTCTCTGAACAGAAAAAAAAAAAAAAAAAAAAAAAGGGCTTTGGTAAACAATTTCAGTCTCCATTCTCTGAAGAGTTATACCATCGAGGAAACAAAAACCCTTAATTATGATTTATGACTGCCTTTTCAAGGTTTACGACCCAGCTCAAATACTGCCTTTTGCTAACCATCCTGGCTGGGTCTCTAGGTTTTGGCCAGACCCATGGGCAAATCTCATGTAAAGTACACTCCCTTCCTCTTGCACTTGTCACATGTGATGAGTTATAGACAAGGAATAAGGGTTACTCTTAAAATCAGCTATGTTTCAAAACAAAGTCCAATAGACATAGTCTTGGTTGATGTCTCAAATGACAGATTGTTCATTGTTTCCACCTTTATGGGTTTTAGGACTCACATATAGTTTTTGCATGAGTACCCTGTGTCATTTAGCAGGTGGTATTTCCCTGATATAAGCAGAGCATGACACTTGGACAGATATAATAAAAACTGATCTGTAATGGAAACTTTTGCCACTTTGGAAGTATAATGAAAATGGCAGGCTTGTTCCTTCTCATATGCAGCCATGGATGCAAAAATGCCAGCAAAAATGCCTTTCTCTTATACAAATAAAGGCAAACTGCAAGCTGCAGAACAGGCTCCACACTGGGACAGCAACACTGAGGTACCAGCAGAATGAGGAGAGCAGTGGTGAACAGATCCCATTGGTATCCTGTGGTATTAAGTGTAACTATTCTTATCTTAGAGCATGGTGCAAGCCATTCTCAACCCTTTATTCCCCAGCCTCTCCAATAAATTTGAAATGAGAAAAAAACCTCAACATCCCAAACAAGAAATACTGAAGCTATGAAAGTAAAGGAGGTATTACAGAGCTACCTAACACTATCCACACAGGCTTGTCTGACATGCTACAACCCCAGAGCTAAACCAGGGCTACTGTAATCAGCCATGAAAAAGAAGTAATCATGACCCAAAAGCAGATTCCTACAGGAGAAGGTTAGCTTGTGACTCCCAGAGCTGGAACTATGTCACATACCATTTTTGGTGTAACTGGAGGCTTGGAAGAAGCCTTCACCACCAGGAATTCAGGGTGTGGCTTTACTTTCAGTTCTCTAAAGCAAAAAGCAAATGAACTGTGATCTCAGATCTGTTCCATAGATCATTGTATTATTTTATTTTTTTACTTATGAAATCATACATAGGACAGTCTTTCCAAGCTCCAGATCAAGTTAATTTCAGTCATTACAGAGGCAGAGTTACTCAAACATTCAATTAAAATAACCTTACAGAACTGTATTTAAATTGTATCATCACTCTGATGATATCCAAAGCAAAACATAAAATAAAGGTCAAACTAGAGAACACTATGGAGCAAGTTAATACCCATGAAAAATGACTACAAGGAAAACAAAACTATTCCCCAGTGAAAAATGGTAGCAGAGGATGTGAGAAGGGATGTTGTTCCTCTCCTTTATTGCTGCTCATCTAACAGAGAAAAGGAACTTCAAAAATTCTAATGGTAAAAAGACAACCCTGCCTTACCACATAACACGGAAAGAGAGAGAGAGAAAAAATAAGGTGCATAACCAAAATAGGACCTCATTGCTTGCACATCTCCCTCTCAGGCTCCAGGACACACAGACCCTGCCATAGGTGTTTTGGGGTTTTTTGGTTGGTGGTTTGTTTGATTGGGGTTTTTTTGGGGTTTGTTGTTTTTTTTTTTTTTTTTGTTGTTTTTTTTTTTTTGGTTTTTTTGGTTTTTTTTTATTTTTTTTTTTTGTTTTTTTTTTTTTTTTTTTTTTTGGTTTTTTTGGTTTTTTTTTAGTTTGCTCAACAGTTTCTTACAAGGAAATAATTTTGTAATTGACTTAAGGCAAGGATTCCTTCTTAAAAACAACCAGAAAAAAGTCTTAATGCTTTGGTAATCTCTCTCTTAATCCTCTCTATACATTATCACTGGAAAAGACTTCAAAAACTGATTAATCCAAAGATAATTATACTCAACTGTTCACCAGTGAGGAATAAGAATGTATTGGAAGGCATCTAATACACATCTTCCTTGAAGAAATAAATTACATATTCCTTCAAAATGCTTTCAGATGTACATATTGATAACAATAAAAGCTAATGAATCTCACCTAAAAATCTCTAGTTGATTCGTTTCAAAACAAAGTTTTTCTCAATTTTATAGTTTCTGCACACATTTGAGATGAGTCCAAGAATCTACCAATGCATTTAATTATTTTTACTGCAGAAATGTTTAGATAGCATGCCTAGATCTGTGAGAAGGGAAAGGCCTCCTTGTTTTTACAGGAAAAATATGTAATATGTTAGCCATAGATTAGCATGCTACTTTGAGTAGTAACCATGAAAAATCAACCTTGATACAAAATTCAAATTATTCAGAAATACATTTATTTTAGATCCTGACCTTCTGGCTACCACTGCAGTGGAATACAATTAACACTTCTCTGAGGCTCTCACAATGTATATTCAGAGGGTTTATGACTAAGTGATATATGAAATGATACAAGGGACTCTTTGAAGTACTGCAGACAAAAAAGAACATTGAAAAAGAGTATCTGCCATGTTTGCACACAAATATTCTGCATAAGCAAAGCCAAGCTAAACACATCACCAGGATAGTTTCTTTAAAGGTGGTGAATTTAGACCAATATTATTGGCCTCACATTAAAAATATAACAGAATGGCAGAAGTCTGTTAACAAGCTAATGTTTTAAAACAAGAAAGTGAGGACAGAGTGTATTTTAAGGACTCATTTAAACTCTAGCGTCAGAAAGGTCAGCAGAGTTTTCATAATTATCCATACTTGGGAAGGATGCTGGAAGTGTGGGAGTTGAGGCCCCATTTCAGGGGTAGGCAGGTGTGTACCAATGCTGCTAAACATGCTGAGATTTCTTTATTAAAAAACCTTCAAGTACTTTTAGTTTTAATAACTGATTTACCCTGTTGCCAAAATCCTACACAAAGTGATTAACAATTGTGAATGTGCACCTAAGTTCTGCACAATCATTAACAGAGCACTGTAGGGTAGCCAACAGATGTACAACCCAAACCAAATATTTGTGACATCTCTGCCTTAGTATTTGCAGTCATTTATGGAAGTTAAGGTAGGATCTTTTAATACTTGGGATATAAAGGTGTACTTCACCAGGGCTCTTGACTACAGCATGGCTTACCTGGGATTCAGGAATACTCAGCACCACCCTCCACAGCAAGGAGCTGTTCCACACCAAAACTGGAGCAGCTGATGGACAGCCCAGGCTGGAAGTGCTCAGCTGCCCTGCTGGAGTGCTGCCACTTGCACAAATAATTAAGTATTTATTCTAACATGACACAAACCCTCAAATTCTAGATAGCTGCACAATCCCTAAGGTTAGAGACCAAATGTCCATGTGCCTCACTTACCCACTAAATGTAAAAGCTAAAGATCATACTAGGCAGGAGAAAATAACTCTCATGTACACTATAAAAACCCTCAGTGAATAAACATTCATCACTGTGATACTATTATTTTGTATCTGGAATTTAATTTTTTTCTTATCCCTATAGAAGCAAGAATTAAAATTACAGTGGTTTTCTTCTTTTAATTGTACTTTTAATGGTACCGACTACAGAAAGCAAAGCTCTTACAAAATACAGGTATTTTTTAAAATATACCTATTTCAATTTTCACAAAAGAATCTGGAGAAAGGAAATTATGCGCTACATTTTCTTAATACATTATGCCTCCAGTGACCTTCAGCTCTGATGAAAACTGCCACCACTCATTTTTTTTAATTACTAACACAAAGCACTGGATTAGTTAGAAAGCTTATGAACTCTTCAATATTTTAAATACACTGTAAAAGGCAAAAATGTAAATGGCCTTCATTCATAACATCTTAAATGCAGGTGACAATTCTCACAATAGCACTGTAAGAAAGCAGAGGAAATCACTCCCTATGGTTTTGAATCACCCCAGGAGAGAAGCTGGCATGTCCAGACCAGTGTGAGTGGATTTGCCCTCCACCACCACACAGGAGCATAAAGACAAACAGAAAAGCCCTTGTTAACACGTGCCTGGCAAAGAAGAGGCACCACAAGGTCAGGGCCTGAGGGGGAGAGAGCTCCTCAGACAGATCCCCATGAATGCAGGACTGGGAAATGCTTTCACTGGAGATAGCCTGGCACCACGGTGCTCAGAAACCAGGGTGATGATGGGATGGTAGCAGGAGCTGCACAGAGGTAGAAACTGGCAACAGAAAAATTCTATGGGATGATTCAGGCTAATTCTGAAGAAGAAAGCATTATCCTACACTGGCTCATGTCCAAAGGTGATTCCATGGCAAAATCCCACAGCTCAAACCATAAATGACTGTATTTGACCAGTACACTCAATACTGGACTTGTCATAGGATACAGAGCTCCAAGGTACTAAATATTATCCAAGTCCCAGAAAAATATTTAATTTCCAAAGGTCATAGATAACCCTCCAAGAAGATACTACAACCAGGTGACTGGGTAACAAATTTTCTCTAGTGTAATTCCTATCATCCTACAGAAGCTGGTTTTTTTTGTAAGGTCTTCCAAAGAACTTCAAATGCCTGCCCAAAATCTAAAGCTGGGGGTGTTGAGTCTTTGAAAGGTTAAAGGGCTTGTCCAAGATCTGTAAATAGCAAAGACAAATCTCCAAGCTCCATCTCTCCTCCCTTACTCCACCATCATGAATCAGAAATAATCCTGCACGAGAGCTTTATCCCAGGGATTACAGAAATTATTTTGAAAGCTGCATATGGGAAAAATACATATATCTAAAGTTCTGACATGAATTCTAAATTATCAGATTTTAAGAGAAGTAGAGTTTCACTTCAATTCTCTGCTCCAGTTATAGTCTCTCTTCTAAAAATCAACTAAAAGAAACTCATTTCAAAATAACCAAGATGAATAAACAATCTTTTCAACACAGCAGCAAATCAGGTAGATGGATGTCTTAAAGATATGAGTTCCAAGTTTCACATCTCATTACTGCCTACAGCCCTCCAGTCTCAATCCTGAAAACAGCCAATAGCTTTTATGAATAAGCTCCTTCTGGAAGAGATGCTGGACTACATGGCTGATAAACAGACAGATAAGATGGAACAGAAATACAGAATGTCAAACATGCATTTACCACAGGTACCAGCCCAGGAGCCTGAAGTAATGTTTATGCAGATAGGAAAACAAAGATCAAAAAGAAAGCTATGCAAATAGTTTGGTTCTATTATTTATTATACGATTTTAGCTTTGTAAATATAAATCAAATACAAATGTACAGCACTGCCAAGGAAATAAATTATATTAGATATCTATACATTAATATATTCCAGTAAACTAGTCTAAGGAACAATCTAGCCATAATTCAGTCAAGAATCTGTACAGAACAATACTATTAAATTTCTATGATATGTGAAGAATGAAACAAGTTTAAGCAATACAGTTCTTCAAATCATATCAAAAGCAAAATGACTGCAAACTCCTAAAGCAATGTTACTAATTTATCATTGTTACAGCTTAAGAATGCAGCCACATCACATAAATTGCTTCTCCCTCATGTAGCATCTTTGAATCGCTCAATTTGAAAAAAAAAAAATAAATCCAAACTATTACAAAGAGACTGCACTTTTATAGCACAGGAGGTAGCAGATGGTGAGACAAGAAATAATATAATGGCACGAAGAATTATATGCATTTTGCATTGGACTTATCATTTATATGATAAATAACAAGTGCACAAAAATTTGAGACACTAGATTGTTTCTCCTGAAGAAAAAAAATCTGTTTGGTATAGGGCAGCTAGTTGGAAGACACAGATCTTTCAGTAATTCTGAAATCAAAGTAGTCGGTAACAGCTAAAATGTATCTCATACTACAAAATGCCTTCCTAACAATTTTGGGAGGTAACAAGGTGTGCAACTACTCCAATTAAAAAAAGGATAAAGATATTCAAAATCCTCAACAACAGCTTTGCCTTCCCTGGATCTCATCCAAGAAGGAGTAGTAGACTTCATCATTTTTTTCTCTCATAATTAAAAAAATGCTGGATTTCTCTTCCACTCATTTACATATTTTTCTGCAAATCCTTATTTTCAAAAAAACAAGAAGACAAAGAAACATCAGGGCACTTTATTTCCTTCAGGTAATTCACCACATTGATACAATTTTGGTACCCTAAATTCTATTTCTCCCACATTCATGACCTGCTCACTGCTCTTCTCCTTAGCCATAGTATCTGAGTACTTCTCTGCTGAATTTAGTTTATTTTAGTCATTTTCCCACACCAAGAGCCTTCTCAGTTTTCCAACTGATTTGCTATAAATTTCCATGGATTATAGGCCACCTCCCTGACATCCTCCCCACTCCTTCTTATATCTTGTTTCCTGCAGTCGTGGGAAAGGGATACGAGATGTTTCATCTGTGCTCTGCCTGATTTTCTGGAAAGTTCTTATTGCCTTTTATTTCCCATTTGCCCACATCTCAAAAAGCCCAAAGATTTTGTAAAAAGTAGTACCAATCCATTAATTAAGGATATTTTTTTAAATCACCCCAAAACTGCTTTGAAAGTTTAGTGCATATAGTGAACATGAAAATGCTAATTAGAAGGAATAAAAAATAAACTGACTTATGTTTTTAATTGGCCACAGCTAACAGTTAGAAGAAAGCAAGGAACAGAAGTACATATTGGAAAGCAAATCTCATTATTTAAAAATGCAATAGTTCTTTCTATTGGATGTGTTTTGGCTGCTGTTTCAAGTAAGCTGCATGAGGAAATGTGAGAAGTAATTATATTGTCTCCATGTATTCAAATTTTTTTAAAAAATAAATCAGTATTTTTAAATAATTTATGATCCTAGACAAAAAAGTTTTCTTGTCAGTCTACTTTGTCTTGTTTTTCTTTAGAAACGGAAAAGCTTCTGTAAAATCTGCGCAAGTATTTTTTTGAGAAAGAATTAAAACAGACTGCCTGACCTGATAAGCCCTCTGGAAGACTCAGCTAAAGGTCTAAGAAATAGAAAAGCTGAGCTGCAGGAAGATTGCACTGACTATTCTGGTACTAAGTCTCCTGTCACATGAGCCACTCCCGTCTTTTCTAAGCAGAAATGACAATGCATGGCCAGTTGCTGACAGACAGCTCCAACAGTATAGCAGATAAATTTGTTTAAGAAGGTCTGTCCTGCAGGTATGTCCAAATTCACTTCCTGGCAGCCCTACAGGATTGCTGTGACACCAGGAATATTCCTTAAAACCAGTTTAAAAAATTCTATTTTTTTTTTTTTTGAGATTTCATAAATTGTCTTCATTTTTTGTAAAATGGAAAAAACTCAAGATGAAAAAATCATGCTAATTACTAAACTATCCAGCCACTCTTGAACAATGGATATAAATTCCATGAGCAAACACTCAGATTCAATGAGTGAACATTCCTGTTTAATTATACTAAGAAGGAAATCCACGAGGGTGTTTCCAAGCATAGGACTCAATCAACAGCACAAGCACCCTCTAAACTGAAGCCTGAAACCAGACAATTTCTGTAACAATATTCAGTTCTCTCAAAAGCTCTGAGGGCAGCTCAATAATGCCTCAGCTCGTTGATGACAACAGAACTTCTGATGTCACAGCAAAAAGTAAAAAATGGACTATGAGCAAATGTAAATTGAAATACATTTCACTCTTCCCAGAGCTGAGACATTCACTCTGAATGAAAAAATAGCAGTACAGCACTGATAAGAGAATTGCTAGCAAGATTAGTTGTCTCTTGGTGAAGATTTTAAAGGAAGATATTTCTCTTGAGGAAAATGATGCAACTTCTCTTGACATTCCTTCCCAAGTTATAAGCAGTTTCTCAATTTCAAAGTAACATTAATTTGGTTACTAAGTACAAAATTTGCTACTTTTATTGTAGCACTTTCTTTAAAACTAATCCATATCATAGTAGCAAGTGTTTTTCACTATTTCTGGGACCGAAGCACAATTCCATTTCCTGCTTCTATGGGGATACCAGGAACTTGAAGTTCTAGCCATTTTTACTGAGCTATTAAACAATTTAGCATATTAAATCTGCTTGCCTTTTGCTTTTACACTTGCCTTCATTGTTATCAATACCACTTTCTCTCCATCTCATCTCTTCTTACTTCTAATTTTCTATTCTTCTAGTGCTAAAAGAATCGTCGTATTATTTTTATCTCTTTCTGCCTCACAAGCAGACCTTCATTCACAGAATGAAATGGAAGTGTATGCCTTAGCAACTCTTCCCCCTCTAATTTATACTCCAAATGCTTCATAATACAGCAAAGTGCTGATACTGCTACTTTACAGGGAGGAAACCATGCCACAGAGAAGTATACTCAGAATCTGTTACAAGCACAAAAATGAGACTGGTAGATCATTGCAGAAACCTGATGAGTTACTCTCACTGCCCATGGTGGGCAGGCACAGGTCCTGCCTCACAATATTTCAGGTACAGCTCTCGAGAGGCTGCCAGTCATACCTGGCAGCAGGGCCGTGCCTATGCCACGAGGCCTGAATAAACTCAGATCACTGGATTCTGGAAGTCAACAAGGGTTACTGAAGCAAACACCAGCCTAGCACTCAACACTGTGACAAGTCTCAACCTCCCTTTTGGGAGCTCTCAGCTATCTAAAGCACAGGGTGCAGGAGTTTTGGCTCATATCCACATAGGAATTTTAGTGTGCAATCCCCACAGGGTGAGCCAGTTTGGCCATATTTGCCCCGCACAGTAAACACTTAAAAGCAGTCACAACACAACATGTGTGATACAGACACCATGTCAGGTTCCTCCATCTGAAATGCTCATGGCTAGATCCTACAGCCTGGCTTCCAATCCACACTCCCCCAGACTGGCTGTGTGCTGTCATCCTCCCACTAATACTGTGGCTTAAGTGGCTTTTTACTCTCTTCCACAATCACCTCCCTCTAGACATATTTGTAGAGATCATAAGAACCACAGGGACTGATCAAAGACACATTTACCAAATTCCTGGTGCATGACATGAAGCTACTCAAATATATGGGATACTCCAGGGCTAAAGATGGAGAAGGTAACATAAAGTAACAGCACAGTTTCAGCCTCTCTGTTGGAACACCCATGTAAACATCTAATTCACAACAAATCAAAATCCTAGCTTATTAATATAAAAAAGGCTGTAAATAAAAATAATAAACATTAGATTGTTTTACTGTGTCAGCAAACAGACCTGCATGTTTCAACCGCGTGCCTTCCCATCTAAGACACCTGTAAGGCCCACAAGTACCAGTTCTTTCTCTAAATCAAGCTCTGACTAGAACTGACGCTGCTGCAAGGAATCTAGAGAATCTTTTAATTTGAAGAAAACATTAAGTATCCTGAGCCTTAATGTTGTGCTGAAGAGAAAGAATCCTAAAGAGGAATCTGTCCTTAGCTTGGGGCTGCTAAGGTAGTGTTGGCTACTTGAATCCTTGGAGGCAAGGGTCTCTAGCATTTGGGATCAGGAACAAATCTCAGCTGAGCAAGTTACAGGAATTAATTTAAGGAAAACTGACCACATGTCTGTTCTCCTGCCTGAAATGTTTGCTCTAATCCACTTCAGTTGATGGGGTGGAGAAAAGCAAACAAACTGGGCCAAGAGCTCTCACAGTACCTACAGCAGACATTCCTCTACAGTCAATTTTGAGAAAGCAAGGCAAGAGGAGTGGTAAGTACTCCATGGTGAGTAGCAGCTGGATAAGGTGATTAGGTTTTTTTCTGCAAACCATCTTGGCAGAGGATCTTGTAGCCTTGAACATTTTTATGCCCACAGAACTTTGTAAGATTTTTCTTTTCTTTTTTTTTTCCTTTTTTTTTTCTTTTTTTTTCCTTTTTTTCCCTTTACTGTTGGAGAACCATTACACAAAAAGCAGAGTTGAAAGGCCTAGTGAAGGTACCCAACTTCAGCAGCACAATTAACAGAGAGTGCAATTTAGCAAGTTTGATAAGTGGTTTTTATGCTTTGCTCTCCGCGAGATCAAAATAATTACACTCAACAACTAACACTGTCCAGGCAATTCTGCTGTAAATAGTCCTGGGCACCTCCAGCTAGCTTACAGCCAATGCACTATTTTGGTGACTTCATGCAATACAGAAACAGTCTCCATCACAAATTTCTACTATAGACAAAAATAACATGAGCACATTAAGCTGCTTTCCCCTGTCACCCCTGATGAACTTCATATGGCAACCAGACCAAAAGCCCCCGCTGAGCCCCCGAAGCTGAATGTGAAACGGAAATATCACAAAAAAACACTGCCAGCATCCCAGAACATGACTCACACTGCGTAAGTACCAAATCACTACATTCAGAAGATTCTCGTCTGGTTATTTTGTGTGCATAGATCAAGCACTCTGAAACTCCATTTGCTGAAGGAAGCAGACTGAGCGCCAGGGCTCCTCACTTGGTAGTTGCCTCCTGTGCTAGTTAACTTCAGGCAAATCACTGCATATCTCTACACTACCATTTCCAAATGCAAAACTAATTGCACTAATCCCTTTTCTGCAGCACTTAAACATTTATGGATGAAAAGAATTATCCTAAGAACTATTTACGTTATTAGAACAAAGAAGTAAAATACTGCATGGAAAGACAGGACCAAGTCTTCTTTTGTCAATCTATCCCTCCTGACAAGTATAAACTCTTAGATACAAAAATTACTACAAAATGCTGTTTAAAATTGATGAACCTTCCTGAGCAGAAGGCAAGAGATGGGGAGCTGCTAAGGGAAAACCACTGAAACAAGAGAAGGAAAGATGTAAAGTGTCCTAAGGGCCAGATTTTCAAAGATGTCTGAAAACAGATACGACGTCCATACATGATGAGAATTTCAGAACCAACATTTATTCAAAGTCCTGCTAACATCAACTGCAGCTAATTAGTGCTGCCTTTGCAGACAACTGCAACTTTAATCACTCTAATTATTGAAAATCTGACCCCAAGTAAACAAACTAAACCAACATTGTTTAATGTTGCTTGTATGACTATTGCAGAAAACGTCTTTAGACAGAAATGTGACTTTTAAACTGCAGTTTAGCAATCCATAAATGCTAATGAGATCATGTGCTGTTTTGTCTTGTGATAATTTTTTCCTGTTAAAATCTTGTTCTTTTTTTAACCTAATAAGCACATCACTAGTCTAAGCACGTTCTTTGTTCAAAGTTTAAATTTACAGTTAAAAAAAAGAGAGGTTGCTTACCAAAAAGCAGATTTCTTTGAGACATGAATTCAAGTATATTTGAACTACTGGGCTACAAATACGTTCTTTCACTTAAGACCAGTCTTTTATCTTTGCAATGAATATATATATATATAAGGTACTGACTGTGCCACTTTCAGTTTCCTCTCAACCATAGAAAGAAAACTCAGATAAATTTTAAAAATTCTGAGGGAGAAAAAAGTAATCAAAATAGAAAATATTTATGTGAACTAAACTAATTTTTTAAAAGTTGCCTATCAGTAAATCAACTCTTTTTCTATTTTAAGTGCACTAATACAGTTTATCACAGTGACTTCAACAGCTACACCTGGCCACTAAGCACCTGAGGGCATGGAGTCTTTTATAGAAACCATTCTAAGAGGACTAAGAGCACATGGTGAAGCTACTGATGGAGCTACAGATAACATCACCTCTAGTACCTCAACTATTGCTTAACAATGTTTTGTGCTCTGGAGAAGTACTCTGTAGTGACAGTGCGAGATTCATCTTAGCAGTCTGAGAGCAAATTTTGACACAGTCTCCAACTGACTTCGACAGTCTGTGTGGAAATGGCTGAACTGTTAAACCCCCCCAGAAAACACACACTGAATAGCCTGAAGCATTTAAATGTGTGAATATAGAAGTAGACAACCCACGACATAAAAGTATAAAATAACAAATTCTGCTTTACAGGCAGAACACCAGCAATATAATTTTGAGTTTAAAGAAAACCTGCTGATTAAAAAGTAAAATTCTACCATGATTTGAGACAGAAAATAAAGAATGTTATTCATAAGAACATATGTGTCTCCTGCAAAAGCCTCTGAGGAAGTGGCCTTGATGAAAGCAGAAGTAGTAAACAGCAAGCCCAAGACCTTAATGAGGCTAAGTGAGAATTCAAACTCTTTTAGCCTTAAGCAGATATTCCATAACAGCTTTAATAAATGATACAGAAAGAGAAAAAAAAAAAAAGGTAAGAAGCCACATGGATCTTATTCCCATAATGTGCAGCATGTGGATGCTGGATGGCTTTCCTCGTTGACATATTCCTGATTTTTTTTCCATTGGAAAAAGTCCACAGATGACAAAAAAAACCAACTAGACCGACACTAAAGTAGGTAAGATACCTGTCTGTCTCACGAGCACTGACAGATGGGGCTTCAACCCTTTCACTTACACGCAACAGGTTGGCGGCTGTCACAAGGGCTTTTGACAGCATTTTCACTGGGTTTGATACAGAAGAAATAGGTACAATTATTTAAGTTGGGTTACACAGAAAAATTCTTTCCAAAAACAAGGCCAAGCCATTAAATAGACCAAACTTAACAGCAGTTTTCAGAAGCCCATACATTGTTGTACATTTTTCTGTTGCACAAGTATATAGAACATTTTTTACTATTTTTACTAGAAATTAAGTTATGTAAAAAGAACTACTAACAATAAGAAACACCAGTGTTAATAGGTAAATTCTAAGATATCTTCAAAATATTTTCTCTCATTTCTATAAAATCAAAGAAATCCCAAACTTCTCTTTGTGAACAATCTATTTGATGGGTATGATTTCACTCACAAATACTAGTCAAAAGCATTTTTCTTGAAATAATTTTCAAAACGAAAACTGTTTTTCCATCTACTTCTAGCTTTGTGTAATGGGGTATATATGCACTATGGATGAAGCATCTCTAAACAGGTAAGTTATTTTTGGAAGAACACTGTGACAGCTCTTGTAAATATTAGACTGCTATGGTTATGCAGTATGGTTTGGATTATTTTGATCTCCACTGGAAATCCATTCCAGGTTAATATTGACTATTAATATCAATCAGTTTTAAGAGCAAGCTTGCAGCTTTGAAGTTCATATTTCTGCAAAATAACTTTTCACAACAGGATGTGGCTTGGGTTCTTTATCACCTACCTCTTACTCTACAGTAACAAACACAAAGTGCTTCCTATTGTAATTTAAGCAGGATTCTGAGAGACTGTGGTAAAATGTGCCTTTGTATGTTGAAGAGAAACATTTCTGTGCCAGCAGATCCATGATTGCCTAAGTCCTTTTGACATCACCACATAAATTGGCTCCCACTCCCTTGTTGACACACATGTAAAATCCATGCCTGATAACCTTGTAAAAATATATACAGTTTAACTACAATACAAACAAGCATTATTTCTCCTACCAGTGAATTATACCCATTCCTGCTGCACAATATATCATATGTTTAACAATGCACACTACTCAGCAAGTTAACCTATTTCATAAACTCTGAAAACCTATGTCTTCTATGGATGATATTATTGAATATGCCACTTCATATGTTTTCTGTACTGTATCATGCCACACTATACTTATTAATGCACAAATACGAAATGTAATTTGGAGCAGGGATTTTCCTAACTTTTTTTATCTTGTGCTGTTATTTTATAAGTTTTCAAGTACATATGCATTACTATCTAGATAAACAACAGTAACAAAATCCAGATGAAACTCTACAGAAATGTAGGTACTCAGAATGTAATTAGCCACACTGGAATTCAGCCAGGGCAACATCCCTACTCTTGTGGAAAATACCAACAGATCACACAAATGGCTTGAGGGGGTCAAAATTTGAAGTATATAAATATACACTTTAAATTAAATTTCCAAACACAATACACCATCATCTATCACTTTCTGATTATCTAGCATAGCTATCAAAGTTGCTAGAGCCTCATTAGCAAACACCTTCTCAAGGCTACCTCCATTGCAGCCTGCTGCAGTCTGAGATGCAGGAAGTGAAGGTCATCATTTAAATTCAAGACAAAACGACTGTAAATCAGCACTTCTGCCCGATGTGGGGTTCCTGCGACAGCGGCTCACCAGCAGCTCTCTGCCGGCTCTGGCAGCTCAGTTAATTTCATTAATTCAGTGGAACTCAGAGGAAACGCTGGAAAACAGGGCTGTAATTTCAAGCTGTCAAGAGCTCTTTTTGTTTCTTAAATTTAGAAACGTACATGTGAAAAGGTTTGATACCCACTGCAATATTGCACTTCATGTACTGTTTGATAATCATCTGGTCACCACACCCACAAGAACGGGCTGAGCTCAAGGGATGCTTGTTTGCTCTCCTGCCAGGACTTCAGCCTTCTTTAACACCCTGTCCTTTGACAGCTCCTAAAGTGCAATTCAGCCACCCAAACCCGCTTTTAAGAGCATCTTCAGCTCTTCAAAACCTGAAAGTATGTTGCATTAACTCTGACACTTTGCTTTTATTGTCACTGAATTCTCATTTTCCTTTGACATGCTGCTGATTTCAGCACCTTTCTTTCTTTAACCTCACCGAGTTGCCTTCCATGACCGAATTCCCTTCTTACTGGTAAAGAAATACACAGTGAGGGCACAGCACATTCGTCTGAGTTTGCAGCCCTTTCAATAGAAAGAGAGCAAAAGTATCATATCCCTATTAAAACTGCCTCACTGAGGTATTACTCAGCAGTGGGATGGCATCCATTAAACATTTAGTCAAATTCCTCCTCTACTGTCGAACTCCTCATGTACATATATCATGACATTACTTCAAAAAAGGAGTGACATCCCAGAATGCTCAGATAAACTTATAACAGGAAGTCACACCAAAATTGTAAAAACCTAACATAATAAAGCAGAGGAGCTATTAGAGGTTGGAGATTGAAACAGCTGAAAAATTCACTAATTAAGAAAACACTAAATGAGATGAACAACTGACCTTCTATCCTCTGTTTAGAGTCTCTCTGCTGAAAGTACACAGAGATACTTAATATGATTACAACTTCTTCTCATCTTTCAGGAAAGCACAAGGAAATAAGCCAAGGGATTCAGACACAGACAAATGGAATTGGCATGTCTGGATTTTGAGCCTTCATGAAACAAGAGGGAAATACAGTTCCCATCTTCGTATGAAACACGACTTTCTTGTTCCACCTGCACTCTGACAGACAACAGGACCTCAATAAGAGCATGAACTTCTCTTTTCATCTCTGCAGGGAAATAACTGGAAAGCACATGGGTGACCCTTTAAGAACTGTTGGTGCCAAGTGCATCACTGACAAATAATTTACCATCTCTCTCTGGACAAGATACTTGCCTATTGCATACCAAGAGGTTTATTTGATTGTGAGTAGCTCCCTCTCAGAAAATACAGGGCATTTAGAAGCATCACGACATCCTCCCCTGCTTTTCACTGCCACCTATTAGCTGCTGCTACACTTAATTCTCTTTCTATGTATTTAGGTTATTGGGTTTCTATAGCTGCAGTATTTAAGTCTAAGGTATTAAATTTTCTAGTTGATGTTGACATAAAATACAAACTTCTCCCACTTTCTTTCACATGATTATATTTACAGAATAAGCCATTTTCAGAGTAATATTTAAATTCAGAAAGTTATTTGGGGTTATAATTTTAAAATGTGGCTTTCATTTTCATACTCACAAACTATGTCTGTTATGAAAATATTTAATATAAGCTGCTGCCTAATTAGATGACTTAATGTTGCAAAAACTCTGTATTCAAAAGTAAAAGAACTGCCAAAGAATATCAAAATCAGATTTTTTCCTTTGTTCACTATGATGTGCTTTTTTTTCTACTTATATTAAGTACAGAACAAAAAAGAGTTGAGTGATAAGACCATGAATTCACATTGTCTTTTTCTATATAATGTTCATCAGCTAACTGGGCTGTTCATAGGTTGTTTGCTTTTTTTTTTCTCTTTTTTCAAAAGTGACATTTAGAAGCCAATAACCCAAAGTGTATTACTGAACACTTTAACAGCGTCCAATAGGTAGATGACCTAGCTGCACAGTGATTAAGTGATTTAACTGCTAGATCAATGAATGCAGCATGAATTAAAATGGCTGCAAGCTTTTACAGGCATAAGATGAGACCTAAAAAAAGGTACCTTACTTTTTATTTCACATTTCAAAGAAAATGTAACCATTTCTTTTAAAAAGAAAAAAAAAAACAAAAACATGCTTTCCTGACAGAAATAACATAGCTTTATTCTAATATATAGTGACTAAACCGTATATTTTAATTGTCAAAGATTTGACTACATTTTGCCATTCTCATACTGAATAACCTCACTCAAGAAAAAAAAGCAGTCTCTGCTCAGGAAACATAATGGTGTTAGGATCTGGTCCAAAGTGAACTGTTATCTCACGCGTGAAGATAATGAATGTTAATTTAAAATAATGTTCTTTCAACTCCAGGGTTTTTTTCATACAATCAATCAGGCCTGAAAGTGTGTGCGTGCACACTCTCTCTCCCATGCACTCTCTCTGTCACTCACCCATGAACACTTCATTTTATATTCTCATTCCCAGAGATTCAAGAGAAAATATTCTGCAGGTGTAAACTAATATTGCTCCACTAAAGTCAACAGAGCTGCACCAAATGACATTAACAAAACCAGTTGTCTCCCATGACAAGGGTGTACCTCAACTTCCACTTAATGCGCATCTCAAAACAAACTCTCCCTTTCTTCTTTTCATATGCACATTTCCCAGCTCTTACTGGTACTAAGCAGACAAGCACTACAGCCTTTCACTAACTCACCCCTCGAGGTCTCTTATCTCCATCAAATCCCTCAGAGAAGCAGGTGTAACATGGCTCTTTCCTGCAACCTAGGAAGAAGCTCTTGGAAAATGTGCAAAGAGAAAGAGCACTGCAGTGGGAGGCTGCAAGGCATGTGGAGAGGACAGAACAGGCTTGACCTAAAATGCAGTAGGTTTCAATATTACAGCTAAAATATTCAGTTATTACAGGAAAGAGAATTTTTAAAAATTAAAAAAATGGAACAAATAAAACTTCTACACACGTGTAAAAACAGGAGCCATAATCTAACTTACTATTGTTTGGAATATTATGGAAAACAAGTATTCCGTAGCTTTCTACCTCAGAAAATTGCCTGATTTTTGACACCTTTCTAAGAGACATCTGATGACTGGAAACAAGACTCTGGATTACATGACATGCTAGTTTGATCAAGGAAGGCAGTTCTCCTGGAAGAAGAGCCAAGCAGAAATTTGGATACCATTCCTTCCCACTGGCCCAGGAAACCCTGCAACTGCTTATCCACTAACTTGGCAGAGCAAACTGTGTTCAGCTCCTCACTCCTTGGTGCACCTGTAACTCCAAGAATCTGCGCCACCATGCAGCTTTAGCTGATGTTTATTGGTATTTCCTGTGCCTGTGTGAGAAATAAAAGTCCTTCCATTTTACTGAAAGCATTGTGTTTTCAGGAATTAGTGCTACAACTTAGGCTAATACTTGGTTGACTGGAAAATGGGTTTTTTTATAATGCTTTTTAAAACTACTGAGAAAAAGAATATTAGCATGAATTAAAAAAACGATAAAGCTGGCTGCTGGAGATGGCTGACTCTTAATGCATATTTCCTAAAAGGTGCAAGTTCAAGAACACAAGGAAATTTCACGTCTGGAACCAGAGAGAAGTTAGGAATATGCTTCCAATTAGGAGATTTACAAAGAAGCCTTCTGGGAGCCAGCAGAGTGGAAAGTGTACAGGAAAAGGAAGAATCTCTTTCTTGCAACAAATATTTCCTGCAAATCTATTTAATTCAGGTCAGAGTAAGCAGAAGATGAACACAAAGCTACAAAACTGAAATACACAATTACAGACTGGGAGTGTCCATGTTTCCCACTTTCCAACACTGTCAGTCTGAAATGCTCCCAGTTATGCATCAGCACTCTACTTCAAAAAGTTATGCCAGTGAAACAAAACATTTTCTTTTAACATGCAAACAAACAAACCGTATTTTAATATGGCAGCTTTTAAACAGCCTCATATTCCATTCTAGTCAGACTGCTAAGAGGTGAGACACCCTGAGTTATCTGTAAGCAAAGTGTAAATCCCTTCTCACTGTTCCTCACACTTTACTATGACCAAGAAGTTTTAAGAAAGCTATTTTTATTTGGGGGAAAAAAATTAAAGTTTTCTTCTTTTTTTTTTTTTTTCTTAATGTCAGAGCCAATGCCAAATCATTTAGTGTGCCTTATTGTATTCAAATATCAGCTTGCATGTGATGACTGACACTGAAGCTTCCTGAGAAAATTCCATGCAGCCAGTTCTTAGGAACGTCCTAAATTTTCAACTATAGTTATGTGAAGCTAAAAATGGTGTCAGTTTGGCTCCTGGGAAAACAACTAATAACAACTCTTTGGTTTCAATAAAAAAGAACTAAAAAAGTTTTCTTCAATTTTTGAATGTTTAACAAGGCATTATAGAGCAAATAGAAGCACAAGGTGAGGAGGAAATTACCCTCTCTAAACAATTTGCTGTGTGGAGCAAAAAGAATTTTTTGCTAGTAGGCCTAGATATGCCTACTGTTCACAGGTAAATTATAAGAACAGGATGAATTAAGATAGCTTTCAGAATTCAGATTTTTAATTTATGTTCTATGGTAAAGAAAAATAAATTACTTAATCTGCTTGAACATTCACAATTTCCATAATTTTGAAACTATGTTAAAATACAGAGTTTCAGGACATATCTGTTTTCTAGTTTTCCTGATGTAAGAATAAACCTTTCTTCTCATAATATTATTAGCTTTTCCAGTAGGAATTTCTTCTTTTAGTATTTTCTTTATCTATAATTAAGGTTTCCTATAACACACAGGACTTAAGATATACAGAAAAATGGCAGAAATCACTAACAGAAAAATATTATCCATGTTTTCTCTGTTCTTTCATAAGCACTGTAAATTCTTTCAAAGGCTAATGTACATGTAGGAAAAGTGCCTTAACTTCAATGGAAACAAGCATTAATGTAAAATTAAGCATGTGCAAAAAACTCAAGTCATTCTGTTGATACTGAAAAGGCATAAAAATGCCCATGTAACACTGCTATATAACTCTACAGCAATTACTAGGATCCAGGTTCAAAATCGTTCAAAATCAAAACAAAAGAATTGCTATTTCAATCAAAATACAGCATTACATTAAATTCTATCAGAACAACTAATTTTGACTCTGGTTTTTCCTTGAATATTGAAGTCATATGTAAGGTTTTAATTTTTAAAACTATTTTGTGGAACTAAACTTATTCATCATTATGCTCCAAGGTCTATGCATTTTCATGCCTGTGGGAAACAAGTGCTTATATGATCAAGGTCTCCATCATTATATTAATATTAATCTATGGGTAACAATGAATTTTCTGCAGTGAATATCAATTTTCATCAGTGAACAATCAGTGACTGTGTGGCCCGTGATTACATTTTATGAAATAGCAATTCTTTTGTTTTGATTTTGAACAATTTTGAACCTGGATCCTAGTAATTGCTTGGGGGAAGGAAAATATGCATAAATTCTGGGTTTCAGCTTGTCTCTGAAGTCAATGACAGTTCATAAGACACTGAGCACAAAATTAACGACCGACCAGAAGGAAAACTGGAGAAATCCCCCACCATTCTGAGGCAGAATTTCTACTTTAATTTGTGCATGGGAATGCACACACTGCAGTGTTATGCAAGGCACAGACTTTGGAAGTTTTCTTTTACAAGCAATGACACCAAGAACATAGTAATAAGGCACAAGCAGCCAGTGCAGACTTGGCTGGTGCTTGGTTTCTGACTTGAGAAGCATCTGTAATTGCAAACAGGTATCTGTAGTGTGAGATCCTCCCTTACTGAATGCATAAATGTTGTGTGAGACTGAACAGAAAATGATAGCATGCTAAGAAAGATAAAGCTCTCAGATCAGTCTCTCAGATCTTAAAGATTTATTGAGCAATAAACATATCTTCCATACTTTTAATTTCTTTTTCACTGTGTACCATTTCTGGCTACTTTGGAATACTGCTAATCATTTTCTCTCAGCTCCATTTTGTTTCACTTCGTCGCTTTTCCAGAAGGTTCAAATAAAACCTAATGTTGACAGATAAGAATCGCTCTGCTAAAATTAGTAAACTAAGTGCCATGTCCCGTGAGTCACAGCACACAACTCCCATCCAGCTCTCTTTAAAAGACCAGATAACAGTGCCATGCCCTAAGTGCATAGGATCAAAGTACAAATACCCACTTGCCAAAACACTGCTTTGGAGTACTACACCTACTAGCAGAGTCTTATAGTCTGTAACCAAAACATCATTAAGTCAGCTGCATTGAAATCATAGATTTGAATATAATGCAAGTTGGTTTAATATTTAACATAGTAACAAACATAGGAGAAATGAGAGGTAAGAAGGAATATGTTTAACTCTTCTTTTTTAAAATTACTAGACCTCAAATCAATAGTATTCTATTATGGATAAAAATTAATTAAGACAGCAAAATTAATTAAGACAGTTCTCTGCATGCAAAAAATGCAATTTCCACAAAAAGGTTGGATGGGATAGTACTGGTATTTCTGTTGGCATGTTTAAATTATTTTTTTTTATGAATAAGTGGACTTTAATACTTAAAATTTCACTGTGTCTGGTGTTAAAATTATTTGTTAAGAATTAGTTTTACAAGACAGTATAAGTGAAAGTTGTATGAAGACTTATAATCATGAATTCAAAATGCTTTATTCTGCAATTATTTAATCCTGGCATTTAAAACCAAATACAGTGTAAAGTTACATGCAAAGATACTCTGATTGTTAGTAAGTACACCAATAAACCCTATTTTACTTATTTTTTTAATAAATTTCTAATTTTGAAATTGCAAATACTACTGCATTTTTAATCAGTAACATATTTAGACTCAAATTACACTTCTCTGTATTTTCATAACAGACACTTTTTGCATTCTAGTGAAGTGTACAATGAGAGACTGGAAGAAAATCAAAACCAGCTTTTTGTACACAAAACTCTCAATAACTACACTTGGATTTACCTACATGGTACAGCTACAGGATCAGGTTCTGATGGGATATTACCAAAGCTGGCTAAAATTAGACATCATGAGCTTTAACTTGGGTTCATGGACATGTCAGTATGTATCACCACTGTGCCTGCTGTCCTGGGCGCACAGGACTAAAAGATCCCAGCCATTTCAGGGAGAAAAAAAAGAGACGAAATAAATATGAGTGAATCTTACTAAAATTCTAGGTTTACCCCTTTTTTCATTTTTTAAATATAATTCAATTTTCACAGCATGATAAAAATAAAAAAAAAAAGAGTTCAGGCTTTCAAAATTTGCTTGATAGCAGACACTGGTTTAAAGAGATGACAAAATTATGTTTAAATACTAGAACTGAAAATATGGTGGAAAAAAATGGGCTCAATCCAGCCCTGGTGCTTCTGGGAGCTGCATGTGGAGAGGCCTTGGAAGGCAGAGGGCCCCATGTGCCACAGGAGCTCACTTGTGCAGGCTTGAGGCCAGAGTGTTTATTGCACTGTACACAGCCACTCTGGTGTCCATCGGTTACCTCCACTACACCCCAAAATGAAGGGGTTTGTTTCACATTTTGTGTCCTCACACCAATAACAAATAAAGAAATTCCTGAAAAATTGAGTCATTACGTCATCTTATAAACTACCTATTTTGCAGGCTGTACTCTTGCGAATGGAAGATTAAACCTTAGAACAATAACCCAATTATGAGCTAAATTTACATTCAATGATGAAAAATGATCCAGAACCTGACAAGAATAATCTTTGTTCACAATGTTTAGCACAAGCAACACTGACAGCCTCAAATGTATGAGCTATATAAAAGATGACATACGCTGCACTGCCCAGCTACCAAGGGCACCATGCTCCAGGTACTACACACGCACTATGGGAGTGTTCACCACATCCTGACACTAAACAAACCCAACAAAAACCAAGGCACAAAACCCTCTGCAAATAAAGAACACGATCCTACATTACCTCCTAAACAATCAGGGCAAGAAGGATGGCTAAACAAAGTCCTATTATATGGAAGGAAAACCACGGCAATTAATAAAATAAGCGGTCAGGATTGAAACAAATTTATCTATTTGTTGGATAAATATGAGAAAAAGAATTGCTCCAACAAATCTGACCTAACTTTTGAAAAAATCTCCAAACTCTACTTCATTCAGGAAAGCAAAATCTTGTGTACATTTCGCCAGTGATTTTGAACAATTCCACATTTTACAAACCGAGTTCATCACTAGAGTGAGGCATATATATCTTGCACAGGTTAATTTTGTTTATAGTTCTAGTTAGCATTTTTAACAACCTGCATTATGGGTAAAAGACATATTTTACTGACATTTATGCTAATCTGGATCTGGCTAAAAAATCATTTAAGAAGCAATTCAGAAATTTTCTGAAGACATCTTCATCACCTTGTCTCTCTTTCAGAACTTTTAGCCTGGACTGATTCACACTGCCTGAAGTCTTCACACACTTCCAGAGATAAACGCTCTGAAAGACTGTGGAAGGCAGTTACTATGAAAACAAGTTAGAGGTATGTCCAGAATTTGTGAACTTCAGCTGATTGAAATTGGGTCCTCAATTTCAAAATATGTCTCCTAATTCTAAAATACTCCCTCATTCTCAAACTATGTGAAATGAGACCATTTGCTAAGTAACTAGATAACACAGGCATCTACAGAGACGTTTAGATGTCTAAAATTAAGAAAAAATCTTCAATGTCATCTTTTATCTATTCCATTTGAGGTATTTTGAGGTATTTCATTCTAACCCAGTGATTGCAGATGGCACAGTTCAGTGGTCCCCAAGCTGTGGTGCATTGGTAGAAATGCACCATGGTCTAGAAGGAGCCACTTCAAGGTGAGTTTGAGGCCAAATTCATTGTCCATCTGCTCAGGGAGCCAACTGTGCCACCAACAGCACCAGTATGTTTTATTTATGTGCAGGCAGAAATACCAAACACACTTCACAGCCTTTCACAGTCTCACTTGCTTTTGAGATGACCTTAGACCAAAAACATGACCCAGGCTCTTCTTTTTGCTGCAGAAGCCTCAGGGCATCCTGAACAGTCCCTTCTCCTCTCTGCTCCAAGCCAGGGTAAATGCTTGAACAGTAAATGCCCACAGAATACCCACTGCCTGCAAGCAGTATGGACACGCAGCACACAAACTACCAGTCACACATTGTGTGTACAGCAATTCCAGTCATGAAATACTTGTCACTCCAATAATGCAATATCAAGCATTGCTCTGGCTCATACTACAGAAGGACTACGTCAAACTATTTAGAGTTTTGATTTCTGGTGAGCAAACTCAACTTCATTTTTTTACATTTATATTTAATAGCTACCAAGTGCTTGCTTAAAAAACAAAACAAACACCACCTTCAAAGAAGTACCTGTAAATTTTTTCCAGCAAAGCTTCAAACTGTTAAAGAGTATCTTCTAGCACATCACCAAAGTTTGAAGACCCCCTCTCAACATCCACAGACTCACAACTCCCCTTACAAAGTTGACTTCAACACAAGACAATTTCCATCACATTATCCAGTTTGTGAGGTGGACAGGAAGAGTCATTCTTCTCACTCAGACCTTTGCTACTGAACCTGCTACCAAGTATTAGTTGCAGATGCAGAGACCACCATCCATAGCACAACCAACAAAGCCATCAACACAGTCACTTTACCCACTCACTAAAACCAAACTCACCGTCAGCAAAATAAAGTGCTCTCTGCTGAACTACCAATCCCACAAAACATTCCTTTCCCTCCCTTACCTATGCAACTATCTGGTCAAAGTAAAGAGGGTTTAGGCATGGAAAAACTGGCATTTTAAGGCCATAAATCCACAGTGGGAGTTAATTAATGCCATAAATCCCATAAAAGTGAAAATTATTTTGTGGGCACTTCCACTTCTATACAAAACATTAGTCAGCAAACAGTTGACTTCCCTAAAGACTTTCTGTAGCACACTCAAGAGTGGTTGATAATTAAAAAAAAAAAAAAAAAAAAAAAAAAAAAAAAAAAAAAAGGTGGAGAGATGCCAGGTCCTTCATACTGAAGGATGAGGAACTAGAAAAACCCTAAGGAGTGCAACCTGAACCACAAACTGGCATTTCCCCTCCCACTTTTCCCCCTCACACCTGTCTCAGCATTCACCCCTAAAGAACTAAACAATTTCCTACAAAAACAAGAGAAATTTAAAAATATCAGCATTAAGTAGGACAAGAAAGCATTTTCCACTCCTTTTCTACTGCAATAAGATCTTCTTAAGACTACAATAAATAGAATTACTCCTACAATACAGAGACCATGCCAGATGATTACAGGTTAAATTATAAAACCAAACAGCATCAAATTAAAGTTTTTTCACTCCTTTTCCTCTTCTCAAACCACTCCATCTCTGGCATCTGTAAAGTTCACTGAAGATCAGAAATAAATTCCGAAAGTCTGCTGGTTTCAGGAAAAGCCCCAAAAGACACACAAAGTTTCCCAAATCCTTAATATCGGCATTTTACAGGGGGTCTCTTGTCTGAACACACGGAAGGTCAGGAAAGCGCACCGAAGCTCCCCATCATCCTTACCACGGGCACTCCCACACCTACACTTCCATCCTCTCCCCGAAAAAAAAGGAGACAGGCCTCTGAGCAGCCCCGAGGGAGGGGGTGAAGGCGAACACCACAAAATGCACCGAGGGCGGTTATCTGCAGACACGGCTTCGGGGGTGCACACACACAAAGATCCCCAGGACGCAAACAAAAGCGAGCCCGTCGCCAGCTCGCATTCCCCGAACCGCCGAGTCCGGCACAGCCCCGGGGGGGCCTTCCCGGCGCTGCCCCGGAGGGCGCGGGGAGCCGGGGCGGAAGAGAGGAGAACTGCCCCCTTTGTCCCCCGGGCCCTGCCCCAGAGCACACGGGGGAGGCGAGGAAGCCCCCGCGGCTGTGCCGGGGGGCAAAGCGATGCCGGATCCCCGGTGCCCCGCCGGACGGCGAGGCCGTCCCGGCCGCGGGGGTGGCACCGCCCGCTGCCGCCGGGGGAGGAGGGCTGGGGCTCTGAGTTCACCCTTTCCCCGTCCCCTCCCCTGCCCCCCGCGGGCACGGCAGCCATGGCCCCTCGCCCGGCTTGCGGGGGCCCCGCCGTCTCTCTCCTGTGGAGCCTCGGCGCTGTCGAGCAGCTGCCATTACTCGGGCCAAGACCCGTCCTCCAAGCAGGCATCCCCCTCCCCAGCGAGGAAATGCGGCGGCGGCGGGGGTGTGTGAGCAAAAGGAAAGCGGGGGAGAGTGGGGGGCAAAGCGGTGGGCCCGCATGTGGGAGAGAGCGGGGCCGGGGGGTGACGGTGCGGAGGCCGGGCTGCACCACACCCTGCCCGGCCTTGCCTCTCACGCGAGTCCCCGGCTCCCCCGCGCCCAGCAGGCCCGCGCGGAGCGCTGGAAGCGGCGATTCTCTCCGGAGCGCCCCTCTCCCCACCCCACCTCCTCCTGCCCCGGCCCCGGGGCTGGCTGCAACTCGGCACGGGGGCGCGGGGGACCCACCGCCGCCTCCCAGCCGAAATTCGACCGGGGAAGGTGTGGGAACAAAAATAATCGCTGTTAATAATCACACGCGCTCCGCCGCCGTCCCCTTCTCCTCCTCGATTTCCAAGCGGGCTGCCAGATAATCCTGCCCACTCCGAAAAAATGAAATAATAATAATAATAATAAAATCCCGCCTTCCATCTCCCCCCCCCGCAGCCCCACACATTTTATTATTAAGTATAATTGCTCCCCCCTCCTCATACGGCACCCCGCGGGGAAGGATTGCCCCCTCCCCTGGTGCCCAGCCCTTCCCCTGTCCCCTCTCCCCCATCTCCTTGGAACAGTGTGTACATGATTTTGTAGTTTTTTTAAGGCGCCATGTTTATAATCCTCCATCATATTAAAAAAAAAAAAAAATCCACCCAGCATGAGACACGGCGTCTCTCGCACCCCAAAGCCAGGGAGGCAGACACAGAAATATCCACAGGGCTGTAAATTCACCCCCCCTCCCGCACACACACCCCTCCTCCCCAGACTTAAAAGTCTCTCTCACCTTGTGCTGCTGGCGCTGCTTCTGCTGCTGCAGGGGGGAGAAGTTAAGCCAGAGGAAACTTTTCAATCCCTTCCCCAGGCCGCTGCTGCCTCCTCCTTCCACATATTTTTCCCCTCAGAGTTTTATTGTGTCTGAATTTTCTCTCTCTCTCTCCTCTTCTGTCTGTCCACAGTTCAGGTTTCTGGGGTAAACAGGGTTTAGGATGGTGCTAGGGATATTTGGGAGAAGGAGAACTCTAGTGGTGTCTGCTGGAGTTGCTGTTTGTTTCTTTTATTATTATTTTTTTAATAATACATTTGAAACGGATCTTTAACTATTTATTATGTATGTATTTTGTCATACTCTTAAGTCTGGACCCTCTCTTGTTGTAGAGGGAAAATGTGGTGCTTATCTGGCCTTGATATATGAAAATTTCTCCTTTCATGAAGTCCAACTTGGAGAAATGACAGGTAATGTTTTCGAAAGTAGACACTCACCTTGAGCAACAGAAACTAAAACACAGTGAATCAACGGTCTGTTTCAGAGTTGTCAATATGTCGTGAGCTGTAGATCACAGAGTCATGTAATAATTTAGATTGGAAAAGACCTTTATGATCGTTGAGTCCAACTGTTAGCCATACTTGCACTGCAGGGTAGGGAAATACATATTAATACAAAATACATAACTTTATAGGAACATATTTATATATGTAAGTAGCAAGAAAGCATGTACATTCTATATTTTTATGGACTGTACTATAAATATTAATAAATGTATATGGAAATATATTCCAAAGTTTCTTAAATTCTTCAGGAATTATTAAATGGAAAAGTAACACACTTCACAAATAATTAACTTGTCTAGAATTTTACTTTTATTAAAATATACAGTAAGCTTAGTTCTATAAACTTTTATGCATGCAAAAAAAATTAGTCATATGAGTAGTCATTAATATTACTAAAATAGTAGAAGGGAAGAGTAGTGCTAATGTAGAAAAAGATGCATCCATTGTGCCTGATCAGTCAAACATTAAACAGATTTTGCATGCTGAACAGCGAAAGCTTCTCCAGTGTGTCCAGTAAATAAGATTTCTAGTAGTGTCTAAACCCACACAGTTTCTTTGAGACTGCTGCATCAGGACATTACATCCACTTTGAAAATAAAATGCAAATAATGGTTAGTTGCACAGCTGTGATAAAGTCTTCTATTATGCATTTAAATATGAAAGAAGATTTTACATTATCTAAAATAAATAGATAGGAAAGAAAGTGCAGGTAATCTGCTTTCAAAGAGTTCTTGAGGTGTTGGGCAGATACCCAGTAGTGGAACTGTAATTTATTAACTGCATTATATTGCTTGTATTAATAAAAAGGCAAATGAAATTTACAGGCAATTTTTAAAGTAAAAAGGGATTTACCATCAATATAATTGCAAAAAGACTACCTTATGTTAAACATTTATTTGTGATGTTGGCTGTGATTTTGTTAAATCTTGTCATTTTCAAAAGAAGTTTGATAGAAATATATGCTAAGTTTCCATGGGATATTTCTGGCCTGCCCATCTTAGCTTTCTTTCAAACCTTCTCTGTTCAAATTGCACCTGAACTGTACTTATAAACAGAGGACAAAAAAAGAAGTTGAGGTCGTTACAGTTATTGCTGTTTCTACCATGCAGTCAGGCCCACAGCTCTGCTCAAGCTGACATGGGTAAGGCACACTGATTTTTGAATCCAGAATCAGAGGACAAACATGGCTAGCAGCCACATAACCGTTTTTAATTCTTCACTTCGAGCAACCAGGTGTCCCTAACAACTTGGGGGATGGCTTGGGGGATTTTGCATAACTCCAGAACAAAGCTCTAAAGCCGGTTTCAGCTTCTCTAGTGAAAGATTTATTGCTCTGCCACAGTGCCTTCTCCTTACCTATGTAAATATTTATTTAAGGCAGAAGTTCAGCTATCTTCAGTATAAAGAGGTTTTAGCCCTTTATCTCACAAGACCCATAGAGAGCTGTCAAATAAATACTTGGGCCGCAGTTTCACCAGCGTGGAAGCACATGGAGGGTGGAAGACTTATGGCTTGCCTACCGTACAGGTTTTTACCTGGAGTCTACCACTTGCCAGCAATCTCCTGTACTTAACTTATTTATAAAGGCTAGTCTGGACCACCTCCAAATATTTGTTTCAGGATACAAATATTTGATTTTGGAAAGAACAAGGTATCCTAAAGCAAACACGTAGGGAGTGTCTGCAGCCATAGCCACGTTACCTTCTCTGAGCTGGTGGGCAGTGAATTAAGTGTGGAAGGACAAGCATAGAGCTCATAAATGGGTGTTCATGGGCCTGATTTTGGGATATTTTGATATCCTCATTAGGTCCCCTGAGTAGTTGTTTGCATTATATAGCCTTCAGGGTGCACGCTGAAGGATTAAAAGAATGCATTTTTGTCTTGTTTTGACTTATTTTCTGCGTATTGTGAAGACTTCTTAATGCTCGTCAGTGTACAGCTTTGAAGGCCGGCTAGCCGGGCTGGGCTAGCCCCGACTCCTGCGTTTAGCCGCAGTCGCTGGTGTCTCGCCGAGCCCTGCGGCGGGTCCCTCCCGGCCATTCACTTTCACTGGGAGCGGGGGCCGGGAGCGCCGAGCCCGGCAGACAATGGGAAGGAAATCCCCCCTCCCCCAGCCCCGGCCGCGGCGAGTTTCCTCATCGGCACGGGGAAATGTTTGTTCCAACAAAAAGCGGGCTCAGGGCTGTCTGCAGCCCCCCCTTCCCCGCGGCGAGGGCGGGGGGCGGTGCGAGGCCGCGGGGCCGCATTTCCTCCCGCCCGGCCGCGAAGGGCCCGGGCAAGGACGAGCAGGAGCCGGGGCTCTGGGGCAGGACCGGCACCTCTGGGCGGCAGTGGCTCGGTTGGGGAAAGGGTTTGCTGGTCCCAAAGATTAATGGTGAGGGCTCAAGTCGCCTGCTTGCTTACGTGGTTGTGGGGAGAGAAAATGCACCACTGCGTCATTGTTAGAAAGAAAACATGATAAAGTTACTTCCTTCCGAGTAGAAAGTGCTTGCCATAGGAATACATCCGTTCTGCATTTGTGCTGTATGTTTTGCCAGTAGTGCTGTGCTGGTGTGTAAACGGGCAATTTGTAGGCACTGCCTCCCTTAGAAGGGGGCTTGGAGGGGGAAGAAGAAGCTGCATAAACAAGAAGCAGAGAATTAGCATCATCCAGACCAAGAATGTAATCCACTGCCATGAATTAAAGGGGATACCAGGCAGGTTGACAGGAAAAAAAATCCTTTTCAGGTTGGAGACACACAAACCATGACTTGGGAAATCCCTGAGCTGACCGCAGTTGGAGGCTGGGACATGAATCGCCTGTGTCCTGGCTATTACCATGTTCCCCCAGGTATGTCTGCTTTCCAGTCGTGAGAGGACCAACACTGCCTAGTGTCATGCAGACTGGTAAATATGTATCCATGTTCCTTTTAAATGCTACTCTTCCTATCCTCCTTTACAAAATATCATTCTATTTTCAGTTCTAATACTGGAGAACACAATCCTGTGTGTATATGGCTTTTTTTCTTGCCATGATATTCTGCCATTCTCTTGCTCCAGTGGTACAACCATCAAACCTGCAGGTGAACAAGTACACCATTGCTAGTGGGTTCCAGGTACTGGGCTTGGTACCATGAAATCATCCACTGAATGCTGCCCTTAGGAGAACAGGGAGTGTTGTGTTCTCTCCATCGCAGGACCTGTGCTAGGCTAATGAATGCACATCCCTGCCTTCTTCAGGACTTTCTACCATCTCTCTGGCTGAACCAAACCCACCCATAATAAGCTCAAGTCTTTATCTGGCTTTGTAAGATAGCTGTCTTGCTGGTGGTGCCAACCCACTTCACTGTGTACTCCATTCCCAGCTGCACTAAAACAAAAATATTTTGAATGTGTTTCCTGAGAGGCAGGTCTGCTGTGTTGTGATCACAGAAGTATTAATGCAGAAAATTAGTGTAAATTTTTCATCAGAACGAAGTTTAGCAACAGTTTTCTTTGCAGTAAAAATCTCAGCAAGGCATTTAATTTAGGAAGCTGGGGGAAGGGAACAAGGACTTAAAAACAACAGGCTCAGGAAATCCATGGAGCTGAAAACCATTGGAGGATGGGAGAGTCTTACGGAGAAAGTTATGCTGTTCCTTTTTTCCCCAGGCATTGTAAAGAAAATACCAGGCTCAGGAGGGGGACACAGAGCAGAGAACCCCCAATGTCTGCTGCTCCATGAAGCTGTCTAAAGAATGAGTTCAGGTCACCCAGAGATGCTTCCTTGCAGATGACATGATGAGGATTGAAGTAGACACTACAGTGGCCAGGATCCTTCCTTCCTTTCCAGCTTCCCTCTCCTTGCTATGTCCCTGGCCGTGCACCACTGGCTGTGTGGTGCAGGCTACCCACAGTGCTCAGAGGAGCTTGTACAGGCAGAATTTCTAAAGACATTCTGGGGTGTTTGTTGAAATCAGTACATTGTGGGGAGGTAGCTCTTTGGTCTGATGCCCTGTGGCCAGTACTCACATGTGTGAGTTCCTTGTGGGTATAGCTGGTAATAAAAAAACCCACTCAGAATGAAGTCTAGCAAGTATAGATGTAGACTAAGATACAAAATGCACTTTTTTTTTTCTTCACTGTGTTCTCTCTTTACATTTTTATGCACAACTGGGAATAGAGGTTTATCTTAAAAATTTTACCTGTGAGTAAACTGACATATGTTTATGACATATGACATGACATGTGTTTACACCAGCATTATGGTTCATGAAAAGTGTATGCCTGATTCAGCACAGAGTCTGCCAAAGAAAACTTAGCTCCATATTTTTTAACTAATTCTAAACAACAGAGCAAGTTTGCACCAGTTACATACTTGGTGGAAAATAAAAAGCTTTAATGTCAGTTTCCAAGTGTACATCAAATTTATCTCACACGGGTCTGTGTTGGTGTAATATAGGAATTTATATCCATGCAGAAAAAATGTTCGAAACTTTTATTTTAGACTGAAATAGCATCTATTATTATTTTATGAGGATGCTATGACTGGAGAAACATCATTTGCCAGAAAACCTGCTGGGATTATGAGGAAATAAGTAGTACCTTTTGTTAATAAATAACTACAGAACTAGAACTTTTACGTGGATACATGATGAATGCCATAATTTTAGGGAAATAATAATTACACTGCACATCATATTAAATGCCAGCATAGAAAATAATAATTTTAAAAAATCCTATGTTTAAAGTAAGTGGTGTCTTCCAAGACAGGGTACACACATGGCTGAGAGCGGTGCGTGCATTAGGAGCATGCAGCGATGTTCAAGTGCCTTTTCAAAAAGTTAGTTCATGGCAAGCCAGGTTTAACCTGTTTTGGTCCAGCACTGCCTTTTAGCTAATTAGTGCAGAAATCCTCTGTCTGTGCCCTTTGTGTCAAAGCCTTCCATGGTCAAACCTGGCTTGTTACCTGCCAGGTAGTGCTGGGACCGGGCTGGTTCCGTGTGTTTGTGTGGTGCTTCTCATGGCTTAACAAGCCCTTCCAGTGTACAAACTTCTGTGCCTGTACAGAGCAAAGACATCCAGATGTTTCTGAAAGAGAGACTGTGTTATCATTAGTACTTAAATGAAGCTATTAAGCCATGTTAGGCCAGAGCTGATCACCAGTGCTGGCTCTGTACAGCTTTTTCCCAAGCTCTAGTTTCCAGGAATACACTCTTTTTGCATACCATTAGCTCCAGTCTCACTTTGTTTATTTTTCCAGTTGCGATGCTACACAAGAGACAAAATTGTTTCTGGAACAGAGCTGCTCTCGAATCTAGCACATTGCCTGAGCTAAAGATCCCTAGCAGACTGAAGCTGGCCTGGCATGAAGCCATCTTCATGTGCTTGGAGCTTTGATGTGTCCTGATATCATCTGCAGCTTGACTACACCTCTTAGAGATATCACTGATTGGCTGTACAAGGATGGGTTTAATTAATAGCAACATTTGTGTCAGTTTTGAACAATTATGGTCAAGATAAAAGCTAGTGTGGAAACAAAAAACTCCCACATCTGTCATACTGTATTTCAGACACCTTATTTGAAAACTTTTTATATTATCCAAAGTTAAAGATAATATGTTGGATGAGATAAAATAGTTGTGATCTATTTTCACCAATTTAATTTTTGTTGCATTCTGTAAGGAATCAAATGCTTAAAATCAATTGTAATACTCAAGTCTAATTGTCCTTTCACTAACAACCTTCTTACACTGATGGAATTGAAAGAGAATGCCATGACAAGTTAGCCAAAGTGGAACTTGCACAGTGAGCCTGATTGAAATTATTGGATTTGAAAACAGTACTGGGACAAATAGATTGTGTATTGCTTAATCTTACATGTCATGTAGGATATGTATTATGTATTTACAAATAATAGATTTCATTTACATATTTGTCTGTTTACCTATTTATCTTAGTTAATAGCTGCATTATGTTCAGCATATGGCAATGTAATCACTTAAAGATTTCTCATTTAAAAAAAAATTATTAACACCCTATTAACTTTAATAAGAATAATGGGGGGGTTTGAAATATCTTGTAAATTTACCAGGCATGCTAATCAAAAGCCATGGTTAGCTAGTAGCAGGGTAACTAATTACAGTTACTGTTGAAATAGTAACTCTAAATATACTGCATTGCTGAACTTAAAAAGTCTGCCTTATTTCCTTGATCCTGAATAAAAAAAATTAAAAGGAATCAGATTTTGATATCATGTACATGTGTGGCACTCAGGGCAATCCTGATAATACATTTTCTGCTCAATACCTGCACTTAATAAATTTTTAACATCGAGACATAAATCCATGTATTTTGTTTCTAGTATTTGCATGCTTTATAGCCTCTTCTTAGTGCTGGACTAGTTCTAATTTTGTTCATTTTTTAACATAACAGGAAAGATTTATCATCCCCATGTTTCAATTCTTAACTATAGGTCATGCTACTTTTCATCTCAGAAATTTATGTGAGTGTTTTCCCTTCTGGGTGACAACTATATTGCACTCACTATGAAAATGTTGTTGCCTTTGAATGGTTTAACACAACTTCAAGGTGTTGGGGCAGACATACAGACATGTTTTTCCTTCTTTCATCTACAACTCTCTAGAGATCTAGGGAATCCTGCCCAAGTGCCAATTAAATAAGAGTTGTGTCTATTTTCTTTTTTAATTTTAGGGGGGGAAAAGGCACTGCATATAGTTTCTTGCGCATTACATAAGAACAAGATGCCTGGCTACAGTTTTGGAGTCTAAGCAATTCATGTGAATTTTTAAAGAAAAATAAAGCGTAGCGTTAGTACTGAAATCAGTGGGTGAAATAAGCAGAAAAATCATGAAATACCAAAAATAGATTTGTACTTGGAAAATGAATCAACAGAACTGGGGTTACATAATCTTTCTTATATTTAAAACTATTTTTTAAATGCTATTCAGAAATTTGCAAACTGGTAGGTGTACACATGGCAGAGAACAACACAGTTTTCTGCTGATAAAAACTCAGGAAGCTGCTAGGAATTTACAAAAAAATTCAAAGGGGATGCTGTAATAAACATCAAGCAGCAAAGCATTGTAATAATTCGTCATAATATTATTATTGGAAAAGGTAATGAATTTCCAGATGTATTCTCTATTTGAAAAGGGGGCAAAGTCGTCCCACACCCCCCCCCCCCCCCCCCCCCCCCCCCCAGCTAGTGTGCTGCATTTTAGAGTTAAATTCACAGTGCTTGATAATATAAAAACAGGAGAAATCAACTCACACAAGAGTCCATGATTGAATTCTTATTCTGAACAAATTTGTGTCTGTAAGAAAATTTTGCAGAGGTTTTAAATGAAACACTGTATCAAATAGTTTACCAAGAAGGTGACCATTCACTTAATAAGTTCTATTTGCTGTCAACTACTGAGCTGTGAGCATATGAGGATGTAGTACACACCATGCCTATGGGGGAATAAGGAAGATAATATGGGTCTTCTTAAAATCTAAGGACTCAGGATTACTCTCTCTAGCAGGTGATGAAAAAATATTAGGAGAGGCAAAAAAAAAATAATCTCAAAACTCCTCTAAAGCTAAAACACAAATAACTTTTAAATAGCCTGAAGATTCAGACTGAACCATCTCAAAATATTTTTTGTGCATCTGCATTCCTGAAGAGACAGATGAATCCTTTTTGTCAAGTTATAAGCACAGTCTAGTGTGTATGAGCAACATGTTCATCAAGGACTACAAGAATAAAATCTTCCCTGTCCTAGGAATTTAGTGACTAGAAATGAGCTCAAAGTATCCTTGTGGTAGCAGCAGTATGGCTGCTGGTCACCTTAATGTATGGGAATCTTGGGGTCAAGTGTCCCAAATGTATATCCTCTTTTATATTTTACTGGTTAGTAAGGCCACCTAGATGAGAGGTGACACTGGTGCTAGCAATGGACTTCTGCCTTTTCATTACCACAGTGAAATTGTTCAGGTCCCCCCAATGATAAAAAAGATAGAACAGATTTATGCACACTATATTAAAACATGATGTCAATGGGGGAAAAAAAATAAACTACAAAACCCTTGCAGAACACTAATTGAATTGTTAAACTGTGTTATTTACAAGCATTTTCATTCAGTCCCATGGAACTCCCAGGCTGAGGGGATGTGGCGAGGTATGAGCTATTTGCAAGCAATTAACTTGCATGAAATAATAACGACAGTTTTGTTGGAATGTCTTCATGGAAACAAAGTGTGATAAGGAGACATTCCTTCAGAGGATTGCAGTCTTGATTATTCTTTGCCTCAGTTACTACATGGCACAACGAAGATGGAAAAAATTCTGCTCTTGAGTTCTAGCAGAACTTTCCTGGGAGTGTTGAATTCAAACCTGAACTCATTATATATGACAGCAGTGTAATTGTGCTACCTTTTTGAGGGAATACCTGTTCAAATATAATATTGAAAAATATAAAAAAGCCTTTATAATTGGCAAGCTCATGAGCTGTTAAAAGTGTTAATAAAGAGATACTTCCAAGCTTTTTCACAGATGGCCCCTTCTTTAAAATAAAAAATAAATTAAAGAGATCATACTTCCTTAGAGAAATAAAGAATAAAGACCAGAGTTATGTGGTTACAGAATGTAAGACATGTAGTTTAGTAACTCTGAAAGGAGCAAATAGTCATGTTGGATAATTAGTTGAACATGAACTTGTGTAGTTAATGAAAGGAGAATATTGTTGCAGTAAGTAAGAATAGTAAGTATTTTTGCAAAAGTAGAACAGATTACAGGAGGTGTAAGGAGTTGAAGACCAAACCAAAACCAAAAAGCCTTTGCTACATTTAAAGCAGTAAGTGTACAGCAAAGTTTTTACACAATTGACTTAAAGTTTAGATGGTGTATTTGGACATTGTTGTACCTGAGACCTCAAAAATAGGTAGTAAAGAATAAAATGCCAGAATAAAATGACATCTGTACAATTTTTTATTTGAAGATTGTGTTAGCATTTTGATCATAAGTAAAAACTTTGCTGATGAATAAATGAATAAAATATGTCCCTCACTGTTATCTAGCCTCAATCTACACAACATGCCTTACATTTACATGGCTAAATTCTGTTACCTGAAAAATATGATGTTCTCATCTAAACAGTCTAGTGGGAGTAGTCTCTGGGTTGTAATGCCCTTAAATATGGCTTGACTTTTTTTTTTCTCTTCAAAAACCATGTTAACCATTTAACAGAATCTGTGACCATGTGCAGTGCTTGGACCTTAGCTCTCCGTTGTTTATCACTACAGACATTGCTTCTTTATTATACTGCCTGCACACTCAAATTGATAGAAATGTATGTGAGTCCAGTTAATCTTAAGAAAAGTTAATCTATGCAGGCAACCCTAAAGTCAAAGCAGAATCCCAATAACCATTTCCTTATACAAATAACTTTCTTGCTATTAATGTGAGCAAACTGTTTGCTACAAGTCTAGCAAGCAGTGAGAGATTGATTGGAATGTGCATCCATGGAAATGCAGTTTACAATTACTGGAATTAAATGCATCATGTCTAGTGTCTGTTAGTGTGTGAAAGACATTAATTTAACTGTTTACTCTAGTTTTCTTCATAATATACATTTTAAAAAATTGAAAAGCTTACTTTCTCTGTATGGAAGGCACATGATCCAAGCAATTAGAAACTTCAATTTCTTAAACAGCTTTTTTAAACTTTTCCAGGCATGCATGAGTTAGCAAGCACAATAGTGTCTTAATATTTGAGCATACACATACAACCCGTCTTAGTTAACAACATCAGAAATGTTAAAAATGCATGTATAAAAATAAGTTTTCTAAGTCAGAAAAGTTAACACAACCCTAAGCTCCTCATAGCCTTTGTTTTGAAAGAACACAATGTAAAAAATGGAAACTAAAAGTGTATGGCTTTTATTAATAGCAACAGCTGTCATGTATTCATTTTTGTCTCTCTCAGATATTAAAAATGGCTAAATAGAATTGATTAAACTTTGCTTTAGATCTGTCCTGGGAAGGAAGTAGCTATGACAGATTTCATCCAACAAATCACATATTTTTTTAAATTGAAGCTTATAATAAAAATGCTTAGAGATATTGTACAGCATTCCTTCTGTGATACTATGAAATAGAGAGGGGATGGTGGAGTTCTACTGCCATTTGTCATTTTAGAGCCATAGAAGCCATCTGCAGTCCAGAAGACTCCAGAAGCTCAGCTTGCCTGTGGTTTGCAGGAGCATATGTGTGAATCATTTAATTCAACAATAGAACACAGATCATACTGGTTATTTCTGTTACACAGAGATATTACTGATCTTTTCCTGTTCCACGGTTTATTTTTGGAAAAATTACTCTTGATTTTCGGATAGTCTAAATATTAGTTTTGCTAGCATTTAGGAAGCACAAGTTATAAGTAAATTTCACTGGAATTTTGGAAGGGACAATGGGGGAAAAAAGGGATTTGGTCCCCAACATCTTTTTCTAAACACATCAGTAGTAGTGTATGCACCTCTCATTTATTAAGGCCATGAAAACTGTAGTACTTAGATATCTAAGTAGAGGTATAACAGTTTATGTTTAAAAAATCACTTTTTTTTTAGCCATGAGCAAGTGACAAATCTTTAAACATGGTAGGTTGGTGAAGAGACACAGAAAATTCAAGTTACCATGCCATTTTAAAATACCTGCTGAGAACCATTTGAAAATATGTAGAATTTTGAACTTGCTTTATAGACTATAGTAAGAGTTCCAACAATGCCAGAATTTCTAAGTATAACTCTGAGAGACCAAAAAAAAAAGGAAAAAGTCATGACTGATTTCTTGTGCTTTCATGTTTCCCCTGCATCTGTACAGTCAGACTCTCTGTTATGCCATACATCTCTAAATTCAAAGGTAATTTAAAGCCCCCTTGAAGTCAAGAAAATTTAGCTTGAATGACGCCTTTAGAGCTGTTCCATTTCTTCTGTTTACATTGAAATCTAGCAAAATAATCTCATAGATTTGGAGACTGTTTTTACAGGCATGAATACAAAAGAGAAATAGGAGCTCACTTTTAATATTTTACAAAAGTGATTTAGCAAGGCAGAACAGGAAACTCCATTCTTTCTAGCAACTCAATAAATCACTCTCATGCTACTAAGTTTCAGAGTTTACTGAAAGTCTCACTTGTAAATAAGCTGTGGCCTGCTTTTTCCCTGGGAAATTTTTGTAAATGCTAAGGTGAATGTGAGATGAAATAAACTTCTCTGTGATATAGGAAGAGCCTAATCTGAATTCCAGTGAAACTGCTTAGAGAGACTCTTCTGCCTTACACAATGGGAAAGAAGTCACAAATTACGTGTATCACTTACAGAGCCCATGCTGCATCAGACTGGAGAGTGATTCTTAAAAGAGAAAACAGGCACAAGCTCCTGTATCTAGGGACAGCAGTACCCTATGGGGTGCTGTTGGTGATAGCCAGGAAAGTGAGGGCAGGAAGGACCTGAGACCCTGCTGGAGCGATCAGCAACTGCACAGTCAACAGAGACACCAGGGCAAGGAGAGGCCAGGAGAGTAATGGGGGGTGTTAATCAACCTTGTCGTCTTGCTTACCTTCTATAATTTTATCTCTTTTTCTTACCACTTTCAATATTGCTTAAGAGAGCATCAACTGTGTGAGTGTTCCATCACAGAGAAGGACTTATGTGGACTTCAAGGGAGGAAGGAAGACACTGGAGGCACAAATCTTCATGTCTAAGTGGACATTGCTCAGGAGGGGATCAACATAGCGCTGGTGTGGCCTTGGTTGGATCTACAGTTTCAAATCTTAGAAACATTTGTCTGCAACTGGGTCACTATTTTATTTTCTAAGATTTTTCTTCCCTGTGTATTTTGTAAGCAATCAGAAGCTTGAGGGGGGAGGAGAGAAGCCTTTGCGCAAAACCCTCAGCCCTGTATATTCGTGCAAAATGTAAAATAGATGCCTGGCAGGCAAACATGGAGTACATACTGTCACAGTAAACTGGTGATTGCTTTCAAACCACTGCTTTCTGCATCACTGCACATAAATAAGATCCTCCTAACCCCTTTCCTTGAGTTTGACAAGAAGAAAATCACAAGAGTTCCATGCAAGAACAGCTAAAAGCAAAGTAAGAAAGATCATCTTGGAAAAAAGGGGCAGATGGGGCTCACTGGCAGATGGGGCTCACTGGCAGATGGAGCTCACTGCCAGAGTCATGGACCCTAAAGCACTGGTGCTCATGGTTTGTATGGTCTAAGATACCATTCTCATTGCCAACTCCAAAGATGTATAACTGTGACCAGGTCTACATCTGAAAGCACTGTTTGCTCTGTCCTGGTAAGGCACTGCAAACAGAAAAGTGACCTGATTATACTGCCTGTAATGGTTGCATGCTTTTCTATCAGAAGGAGGGATTTTATAATTTTGAGATATTATGGGTTAACCCCATTGGGAAGATCAGCTCCACACAGCCACTGACTGACTGACTGACTGACTGACAGACTCACTCACTCACTCACTCACTCACTCACTCACTCACTCACTCACTCACTCACTCACTCACTCACTCACTCACTCACTCTACCTCAATGGGAAGGAGGAGAGCATTGGAAGGGTATAAGTGTGAATAGTCATGGATCAAGATAAAAACAATTAATAGGTAAAGACAAAGCTTCACTCTCAAGCATAGCAAGATGAGGAATTAATTCAGTACTTCCACATCAGGTGTCAGCCATCTGCAGGAAAGCAGAGCTCCCCTCATGCATAACAGTGACTTGGAAAGACAAATAGTATCACTCCAAGTATGCTCTTCATTCCTTTTTTCCCCAGCTGTTATTAGTGACCATGACTCCCATGGTGTGGGATACCTCTCAGTCAGGTGAGGTCAGCTGTCTGTCCCCTTCCCACCTGTTGTCAGGTGTCCCTTGCTGCCAGTTGGGGTTGGAAGCAGAGGAAACCTTGACTCTGTGTAAGCACTGCTGAGCAATAGCTAAAGCATCCCTGTGTTACCACCACTGTTTTGGTCACAAATCCAAATCAGCACCCAACAGGCTGCTATGAAGAAACCGGTACAGAGAATAAAGTTGTTACAGTTCATCATGTGCTTCAAATCCATTGAGAAGGGTATTCAGTAGCTTCTTGCCAAATGGAATATCTGCCATGACTATTGGACACAAGAGCTTGTCTGATCTCTCCATAAAGTTCAGTATTGACTCCTCCATGTGTACAGATGTTCAGTCTGGGACTAGATTGCTAACCAAGGGAAACAGGTTCTCATGATGTCCTCCATGTGCATACTTTTTGAGGGAATTTTAAAAAAAATCACTTTTAAAAATGTGTTTCAGAGATTGGTTCTGTCTGTTGCCACCCAGGACACAATCACAATTTTCTTTTTCAGTCACTATTTTATTTGGGAACATGAAGCTGGGACCAATGTCATTTAATTCTGATAGTCAGAGATTCAAATACTGAAGAAAATTGCTGCTTTCCTAATTTTTTTAAAAAAATCAACCAATGACAATACATCAGTTTTGAGGTGGAGCTTTTAAATATTCTTATCTAAAATAATTTTTAAAAGTATTCTGGAAACAAAGAATGAAAAATGAGAATTTTTTTTTTGGAAAGAGAGAAGCCTTTAGTAACAATTCATATAAAAATTATAATGTATGGAGAGATTGCTGGAGGTGATGAAGAGGAACTTGGGGAGATGGGAAAGAAGACATAATTGCCACCATGAAAGCTTTTTAAGAGAAGATTTTCCAACTTGGTGCATAGCAGAGGTGGAAACAGCACATAATATTTTATCGAGGCTGGGCATTGCTGAATGTACTCCATCCACTTTAGTACACATATCAAAATGTAAATGAGAAGGAAATCAAATCTCACAATGGATGCTGACACTTGTATATTGGAATGTATGAATTTGCCATCTATGAAGATATCAGTGTTAAAAAACCTAGGTCCTCCTTATTTGCATGAACATCTTAAAAGACTGCTAGTTTTTCCTACTGTGTTTCATTGCAATTGTAGGTATAAAGTATAAAAATCCATTCACTATGTGGTTTTAAGATTTGTTTCTTATATCTTGGGGGAGACATAGATAGTCTTTGTTGGATTCTTTTTCTACTCTTTGAAAGAACATGGGCAAGTTAAGGAGTATTGGTAATTTCTGTTCAGGTCTGTAGATTGCTTATCTTGCAAGGCTACTATCAATGTCAGTCCTGTGATTTGGCCTGCAGTGCTGAAAATGCTTTTTCTCCGTTTCTCCAGACACTGCCAGTGTTATACTATATCAGCTGTTGACAATACATATGGGAGTAAAGTAATGAAGCTCAGCTTGGACAAAATAGCAGTCCTGGTGAGGATGTGAGAACACCTCCAGGGTTTGCCAGCGTGGCTTGCAAAGTTTGAATTGCCCCAGGCTGGGATCACTGCTGGTGTTGTGTCCCTTCACAGCACTCATGTCTGTCTGATTTGCTGGTGCATGTTTCCAGTATCACACCTCTCAAGAATTCAGAGCTTGTTTAGCAGGGAGATCATACTTATGAAGTCTGCTTGCTAAGGGGGAAATGCAAAAATTTTGAAAGCCTAATGTTGCAATGTAAGAAGTTTTTCGTGTTCATTTCTCTGGAGAGGAAATTGGGTATTTAGTTAGGGCCTATTTGATTGATTTATCTGGTAATGACTGGGTTTTAATTATTTCAAATTCTCACATGTCAAACTTATTGGGCATGCAAGTACATTTCAAAGAAATGGGGTTTTTACTTTAAATAGGGATTTTGAAAAAATTTGAAAAGTAGGAGAAAGGAGAGTACAAAAAGGGATAAATTATTCACATGCTATGTTTTCCTGTCTGAGATAAACATCAAATAACAAACTCAGGCCCAAAGGGTATATGTTGGCAATCAATTCTGCTCAGTCAGACATTCATAAATACGATTTATTTAAATTATGTGGTGTTCAATAAACATCTGAATCTTTATTTATACCTCTTGATTTGCCAAAATGTTTTGCTTAAAATCTAAGGCTATGAAGAAATATGATAAGGACTACTGTCACCATCTGTTAAAGGATAAATCTTGACATATTTTTTGGAAGAAACATGCATATTTTCTTCTGAAAAAATATTGTGAAAGATTGCGTATGTCATGGTCAAGGAGCAAAAGGAATGTAAAGAATATTTTAACCTACTTTTTATAGGCAAGTAGCTAAAATAGTTGTTTCAAGAATGTAGAGGAGTTATAGAGAAGTAATAAAGAATTTCTGTAGTCTTTCACTAACTTTCCGTAGACAAATGTTGCAAGTGGAGACAGTTTCCTTACCTTTCAGTTCTTTACCATAAGCAGTTTGTTATCACAAAAGTGGGCTCATCTGTGCATGAAAGGGCTGTGTAATTTCAGAACATTATGAAGAAAAAATAATGAAAGGAATTTTTATGTGAAGCAAATTACAAACAAGCACGAATGTGAATTTTTGGCACATTTTAGGAGATTGAACTTCATAAAATTTGTTAATCCTTATTCACAGTGGTCCCTGTAGATATTCTTGGCTTTCTTTTGGCTTCAGTTCCCTTTACTGTTGTGACAGCTAGAAGGTATGTGTTATTTTAACTCTCAAATGCCAGAAAGGGATTAGGCCCACATAGCACTAGATTCTTCAAGAAAATACAGAGAAATTATTTTCCTTCCTAAAGGTCTTTCTCTGTTGTCTTTAGGGCTGGAGAAAGAAAAAGCAGGGAGAAGGGATGTGATATGTATGTAGAAATACTAATTTAGTGTGCAACTTTAGCTCTGGTTCTTACTTTTATTTTATTGGATCATATGTAAACACTTATTATCATTTTATTATTTTGTTCTACAATGGTTTCCTTTCCAAGCCCTTTTTAAAGGAAAAAGGAAATTAGGGAAACACACAATCACATTTTGTTTGTGTGAGAGAGAGGAAGAAAGAGACAAAAAATTGTTACAAGTTTTGAGGAAACTTGTAGGATGAAGAGATCATTTATTAGATGATCCAGATCCACATTGCTACAAAAAGCCACTGAAAGTGGCTCCTCTCTGAAGAACTGCTTTTACCTACTGGGAAACATCTATGCTGTCACTTTGTTTCATCATATAAGATGTATTTCTAGCTTTAACTGTTAATGTGCTCTGAAAAAGGAACGAGGCAACTGTAATAGGGCAGTTGGGCACCTAATTTTTTAAAAATGTTTTCTATGTTCTTTAAAACCCAGAACATTCTGTTTTCCCTAATAAATAATGTCTTTCAGCAAGTGATTAATCACAAACAAAGGAATAGTATTTGATAAATATTAGATGTTGAAAATCACCAGGAGTGATAAAGTAACTACCTGGTCCCATGGAATCCAAGCAATTACAACAGGAATATTTCCAGGGCTAGTAGTGGTAGTTAATAAAATGGTTGCCTCCAGGCATATAACACACCTTTCTGTCACCTCTGATTGTTCAATCTGTTGTGTCTGCAAACAACGAGAATCCCATTGTCCTGCAAGAGATAAGAATCTCGGAAGCACCCCTTTGGGGGTACTGCAGTGAGCTTGAAAGTAATAATAGCTTCTGAGAAGACACATCTATCACTACTATTCTGTTTGTGCTTGACTATCAGGAATGCAAAAAAATTTGAAGGATTACAGGAGATTTTATAGCAAAATTATAGATGAGATACACATGTCTGACTTGGCTTAGCTCAGAGGAGTTTTAATCAATTTTCCAGTGAAGACATTTCAGTGTTACACATTTAGAAGCTTTTATTAATGATAACCCCTTAGGCACCTCCGATACAAAATTTTGGCATGAAGCAGTTTGCTTTCAGCTATACCTGTGCAATTCTTCTGAGTCCAGTATGAAAGGCTTTTCTCATATCACTCTCACATAAGTATGATTACAGAACTGAGAGCAATGAAACGGAGTGCTGATGGAATTGGAACACAAAGACATGACATCGCCCTTCGTGAGAAGGTACAATACCAAGGCAACCATATTAAACAGCACCTTTGGCAGAACCAGCATACAAAATGCTTTCATTTAAAAAAAAAATCTGAAAAGAATCAATTTTTATCTACACTCTTAACTGTAGGATTAATGAGTTGGGTACATTCAGTGCTCTGCTGGTAGATTAGATGGTCTCTTCATTCCAAAGTGACTTGAAGTAATGGAGAATTTATTGACTAAACCTGTCAATCCTCTGAATGTTAAATCCCTTCAAAGGCTTACAAAAAGCACATCTGAAAACCTGGAAACCCTATTCATTGTCCAATCTTAAAAAAATTGGGTGCTGAAATAAAGGAGAGGTTGCTTGGTTTAAAACCTGCTTTTGTTTCCATTTAACTGAGATGTAAATGTCTTACTGGTTTAAATGGAAACAAGAAGAGATTCTTCATGTATTTTATGTCTGAGATTTGCAAGCTGTTTTGCTTCTGCAGCACCCTGAACTATGATTTAATTGAGTTATGCTCACAGGAGTTAATTTTTCAAATACAAAAAAAAGTACAATCCAAAGCTTTTTTTTCAAGTTTTAGTCTGCATATTCCTGGGGATTTTAATGCTGTCTCAGTTTAGTAAGTTATATGTATATATTTTTAAGGAACTTAACATTTAAAAAATTAGGTTCTAGATATTTGAATATTGTCTAATATTCACTTCTATGTATATGTAGAAAATAAAGATATACCAGTTTTGTTGTTTATGATTTAAATCTTATGAAGCAAATTTTCAGAGAAAACTCATTTTCTTTGAAGAAGGGCTTAGGTGGCATGGATTTACTATTGGTTTTTAGGATTAAGAATAAAATTTTAAAAGTGAATCTTATAATAGGGCCAAATCCTCAGAAGATGTAAATCATAACGGCTCAATATATGTAAAGGAAGCTCTTACAATTTACATCAGTTTAGGATTTGACCTTCTCCCCAGAAAATTATTTCTCTCAAGATCATACTTCCTATATTTGTCTTACTTTGTGCTTGGCAGAGAATTAATTAACACATAATTGCTTTGGTGAACTCAGAATAAAACTTCTCTGTTCAAGAACTCTATTCATTTACTGATTAACTTGCTTCATGGCTGAGTTAGTTCTGCAGGGTCATGCTGTACTAATGACCAGAGCACAGGAACGTTGTCAAACCAATGAGGACAAGGTAGGCTTGGAAGTATTCCAAATTCTGTTCAATTAGTCACTGAAATTTGGGGACAGAGTTGAAAAGTAAGTTGAAGAGAAAGTACTTAAAGAATCGGATTCCTGTTCCAGACGGAGGGAGTGGGAGGGAGACATTACTGGATGAGAATCAAGGAAAGATGAATTGAACAAAAATGTGAATAAATAATTTTTTCTAAAACTGCATATAAGGTGTTATTGATGATTTTTCAAAGCATTGCAATTATTCCTTCTTTAGTGCAATTTAATTTTGTTCTTCTCTGACACTGTTTGATAGTGCAATCTCTGCTAGTATGATGACCTGCATACATACTGACCATGCCTACATAAAGGCTCACCATGTCTAGCCCAGATTTTTTTTTAAAAGTTTCCTCTTTCTTTTTCACAGCCTAGATTTTATGCCACAAGACATTACTATAGGTAACCCAAAAAATTGCTGTATTTAAGACCCAAAACTTGTTAAGGTCAATGAGGGGTCAATTGCAAATACTCCATATCCCTCAGAGAGGTCTCAGGAACAGGAATGGTCTCTGGACACATGGTTCCAAATCCATGAGCACTAGTGAGAGAATGACATGTGAACTCAAAGGAAAATAGGCTACTCAAAGATTAGGAGAGACTGTGTTTTTCTCCTAATCTGCAGTTCTGTTATTGATTTTTTTAACATCACTCAGTTGAAAACTTTCAGCAGGTGCAGTGCCATTCCAGCCTCACACAGGCTACTGCAAAAGCTGGGTTTTGGGAAATTGGGCAGAATCTTCCTAATTGTGTCTTAAATTTTCAGCTGTTTTTAGGCTGCTGAGAAGTATTGTAGCAAGTGACTTGAACTTGAATGGTAGATCTAAACACATCACAAATGTAATTTTTAAAACAACCCTGGCTGTATTTTTTTTTCCCTAGGTGAAAAAATTGATTTTAGCTTTACCTAATTGAATCATCTCTGGTGAATTAAATTCTATTGAAAGATAAGCTCTATTTTTATCTTTCACTTCAGTTAGTAGATCAAGTAAAAGCTATACCTATGAGCTTATTTTGACCTGCCAGCTCCTGTCAAGGTTGCAAACTGTCTGGACTTCAGTGTTACCTTGCATGACTTCACAACAGTATGAAAACTCTAGCTTTTCTCCTGTAAAGAAGAGAAACTACTACTTCTATTTCTCACTATCTAGAATCTGGTCAGTATTTTGATTTAATTTTGTAAGTGAGAAGTGAAACTCAATTCATTAAATTTCAAAGGTTTGTCAAAATGTGTGATAGAGAAAATCATTAAAGTTAGGTGCTGTTAACAAAAAGAATTTCAGCAATGTGTATCTAATACTGTAAGAACAATTCAATTATGATTGAGCTGTAAAAATTGAGTACAATTTTAATAATATTTAGATTCATAGCATAATAATGTACAGTTCTAGCATAAATAGAATGACAAATAAAGTTGATTTGTTTGGTTTGGGTGTTTTTTAACTACAGTAAAGTAAGTTTTCAGAAAACCAACCACACAGGTGAACCAAATAAAAATTGTTTCTGGTGTTGAAATTTTTCAATCTTTTTTTTTAGTCATTCAGTAAAGTTGAAACCTTTCATCTCTATAAATCTGCTGTACTGCACAGCTGGACTCTGCTATTCTGCTTATTATTGTAGAAAATTTCTTTAGGAGTTTCTATATACCCCTCTGTGAACCAGTGATTATGGTTGAAAACCCCACCAAATTCTGGCTAACAATATATAATAATAATATACTCAAGATCTTCTAGTAGATCAAGAGGAGATTGGATATTTTTTCAATCATTTGTCTGCTTGAAGCTCTTTCTTTTGTAAGAATGAGGAAAAGATTTTCTTTCCCCTTCCTTTCCCACCTCCAGAAGACAGAGTTATCCATGAGGAAGCAGAAATCTTTGGTAGATTTTCCCCCCTGCTCTACTGAAGCCACTGTCACACCATGCAAATAACTCTGTTTCTAAACTGGCCCAGATGCAGGTAAATATTACAGATTGTGCAGTGACTGTCTTCAGCCTTTGAAGATTACAGAATTAAACTTTAGGAAAGGCTTTGGGGAAGGTGCCCGAGCTATGCATCAGATTTAAATCCATTTAGATAACGTAAGTCTTGCAACAAGCCCTGGTAAAACATGGTACAATTATACAACATTGACTGAAATGAGGAACTGAGACTAAAATGAGAACTGTTCTTTAAATTGATACTTACTAATGTGTTGATACTGTATTTTTATGATGGGAATTGGTGTACATTTGAGCTAGTTACAGTAGTCAGTGGAGAAGCGCTTACTTTTGTCACTATGGTCTAGGCATAAATTCATTTTGTTCTCTAGATAGATAACTGAAGTGGAGCAGAACACAATCCCAAACCATGTTTTAACTCCCTATAAAAAGACACAGAAGTGACTTGTTTTTCTGTAAATCTCCACATGGTTGGTGCCTGAAGTTAGGTAAGATGAATACCATAAATCAAGTGTAAATAAAATCTTTTTATTTAGACGTGTTCTCTATAGAGAATTTAGGACTTTGTATGTTACAGTGCATTCCTTATTTTGCAGTCAAACATCAAGAGACCACTACATTTACTAAATGTCCAGAAGAGTGGAAAGAGACAAATCCTAAACCCTGCTGTAGCAGATACTCATTTTATCAAGAGTCACAGAACTCAGTCACACGTCAGGGAAAGGTAGGTGTTGTCAGTAAAAATACAGATGACTTTACAAGTTAATTATACAAATAAAATATGCTGGAAATTTTAAAGCATACATGTAGGCTTGCTCTTTTCTTTAATTTTTGAAACATATATAAAACCCAAGGACAAAATAAAACACACTTATGATTACTTGAGCAAGTAAAAAGTAATCTGGAAAAGTTTATTTTATATATATATATATATATATATATATATTCTGGATTTATATCACCAGAAATATGTAGATGCAGAGATAACTAGGAGCCTCTTTTTTTTCTTCTTTTGCATCTATATATTTCACAATTTTAATTCTCAGAATAAAGATGTCTCAAATTATTAAAATACAGGGGTAGCAACTTTCTCTTTAGAAAAAAGAAAGAGAGCAAGGTTTCTGGAATAAGTTATCCATACTGTCCTTCCATATGGGGCTGTGGGGAGGTGATCAACAGCCCACATCAGTCCAGTCTTTCTATTGGACCTATCACAAGGGTATTTGCACTGCAGTTCCCCACTGTTCCCCCCCAGTTCCGTGTAACAATCTGTCCTCCTTCCTCTCGAGCTTTACGGCAGAGGCTGTGCACACTGGTATCACTGACTTTCTCACTGCGTGTCACCTCTCGATCTCTTTGGCAACCAACAAAAGGAACTTCTCCAGAGGAGGCAGCAACAGCTGCAGAACAGCTTCCAGTTGGAGATAGCTGGTAATTTGGGGAACTCCAAGTGCATTGATTACTGAGGGAAGGATCTGGCTTCCTGAATGCATCAATTTACCTTGTTTACCTTTGCAGGTAATTTGTGTCATTCAGAATAGAGGCATAGAGCCCTATATGACAAAATAGTTTGGAAGTCAGCATCTGCCATGCAACTGTATCTTTTTTGCCTCAGCAATCTCATAAACTGTCTTTTGTCATTACTATTCTACTGACCTTAATTTTTAATCTAAAGTGTCCCAAAGTCCAGAATTTGCTGGTGTTTTGATGAAAATTTTGAAACAGATAACTGTTTGAAATTCAACTTGTAGTTGAATCTGATTGAGAAGTTGATGCAGAGCCTTTCTCATCATTTAGATAACAGCAGGAGTGGTCGCCCCAGGTTATAGTCCCTCCTTTGTCTTCCAGTCAGCTTCAGCTCAAGGTTTCAGTGCTAATTTTCAAAGCAGTGAGACTCATGCCACCAGCTACCTGAAGGAACAATTTTTAAAAATGTCAATCTATTATATAATCAGTGTGCAGAACAATGCAGAATGTGAGACCAGCATCTGAGAACTGAAGGTAAAGCCTTGGCAGCTAAAAAGTTACAAGAAATTTGCAAGAATGTGGCTGCATCAAGTAAGTCCTTCCTGAGAAACACTGCATTTTGAAAGATCCTTTTCAGCAAAAGAAGGATGTTTGAAGCCTTCAGACTCTGCCAGCTTTCCCCTTCAAAAGACAAAACAAAAAAAAAAAGTTAACTGGATTTTTATAATTACCATGGCTTTTTCAAAATGTGCCCATTGTTCCCAGACTTGATCCTTGTCCAAAACGAGATACAGATGTTAACAGAATGTGACTTCGTTATGTTTGAAAAAATGTTCAAAATTGCAGTCACATGAATGTTCAAGATTTCAGATGAATAAACTTAAAATAATGAATTACCTGTATCTAATTCTCAGACTGATTGCAGGCATTAGTTTTCAGCAGCATGCTACTGGAAATTGCTTGTAACTCCCATTTTATAATGTAATATATTTATCAAGTCTCAGTGCACAAACGTTTCCTTTGCCTGTCACAAGATGGCAGAGTAAGAACATACATAGCATTTGTTGACCGAGTGCTTTCATTGTCACAAAATACTGCCAAACTCGCCTGCAGATCCTTCAGGGCCTGGCAGCCAGAGCCCTTAGTGGACACTGTGCTGGGGCTGCTCACACACCGCTGTCTCCAGGACACCTCTGCACTCCCCTCCTCTTAGCTAGCATCAGCACTGGGGCAGGGCAGGTGTGCAGAGACCCACTCTGTCCTCCTTGGGTGCAGAGTCTTGCTGATCATCCCGTGAGATTGAGGCATGCTATGTACATGGAGACTTTATCACTCCTCATTTCTTGAGCCCAGACTCAGCTCTCTCAGGTAACAGTCTATTAGTTACAGGGAAATGTAGGGAAAGGTAGGGATGGCCGTGACGCAAGATACCTGGGAGCTGCTGCTGAATTGTAGAAGAGGCAGATGGAGTAGGCAGGGGCAAGTGAAAAGTGCTGTGTGAAAGTCCCTGCTGTGTAGTGGATGGTTTGGTTTTGGATGGTTCTACCTCAGACACCATATGAGAGATGTGTAAAAATAATGGTAAGTGTCATCACACGCTGTTGTTTATCTACACTGTGGTTTCCAGCACCATGTGTGCTGTCAGGACTCCTCTAATCCCTTTGGGTTCTCCTTCCCATCTCTCTGAATGCCCACAGAAGTCCACAGCACAATGACAGGGCAAGTGTCTGAAGTGGGCTGTACAGTGCAGCAGGGGATTGTGTAACCACTGTTCCTCCAGGATGTCCCATAGAAACCCAATAAACTGACATCCTGCCCACTCTGAATCACTTCTATGAAAAATAGGGAAAGATTTCTAGCATCTGGCCCAGCTCTAGGCCATTTGCTCTGTGAAGGGACAGTAGTAGGTAAGGAAGATCTACACATGCTTCCCCATCAGACTGATAGATGGGGGCATGTCTTTTGTTTGGGCTCAGGCAGAGTGGTGTTCCCTGCCTGTCTGCCCTGCCTGCAAGTGACAGAAGCCTGCATGGTTGCCACTGAACAGCACGTGGGACTGTGGAACGTGTACTCCCCTTCCATGGGGTGCAGTCCTTCAGGAAAAGGCTGCTCCACCATGGGTCCCTCGGGATCAGAGGTCCTGCCAGCAAACATGCTCCACCATGGGCTTCCCTTGAGGTCACAGCCTCCTTCAGGCATCCACCTGCTCTGGCATGGGTTCCTTCCCAGGCTGCAGGTGCATCCCTGCTCCACCATGGACCTCCATGGGCTGCAGGGACACAGCTGCCTCACCATGGTGTGTGCCAGAGGCTGCAAGGAGCTGGAACACCTTCTCCCCCTCCTTCTGCAATGACCTTGGGGTCTGCTGGGCTGTTCCTCTTGTTATTCTCACTCATGTCTCTCTTGACTGCTGTAGAAGTTAAAAGCACTTTTATCCTCCTCTTCTTAATACAGTAGCCCAGAGGCATCACCACCACTGCTGATGAGCTTGGCCTGGGCCATTGGTGGGTCCACCTTGGAGCTGTCTGGCTTTGGTTCTGTCAGACATGGAGGAAGCTGCCAGCAGCTTCTCACAGAAGTCACCTCTTTAGGCCTCCACCACCCAAATCTGGCAAAACAAACCCAACACAACCCTGTTGAAGAATTAGGAAGTAAGTTCTGTGATGGTGTTGTTGATGAGCCAGGGCCAGACAAAAGAGAGTGATGAGTCAAACTGGTAGTCTTAATCCACCATAACACTGGATGTACTCATGTGAACAATTTATCTCTTTTCAGACAGCAAGGAAATTTTGTTTGTTTAATTTACCACCCTTCCCTTGACTAATAAAACCATTAATAATGTAGAATTTTATCTTTTACAGATTTATAAGATACTTTTACCATATCTGGTCCACAAGCTAAGTACTTTTTACTTTGGTTTGAAAGTAAACTTACACTTTTGTAGTGGAATGAATTGTGCTAACTTGTCTTTGGTTGCTGGCCTATGTGCAGTGAAATAAGGACCTATTTCCTCCTATTCTCATATTTTTAGGCTTTAAATCCTGGTTTGCCCAGGGATATTTCTGGTCCCTGAAATGCTGTCTGAGAAATGGTTTGGACATCATCTAGCAGCAGCTTTACCTGTTCCAGGTTGGACTTTCTTTGCACCCACCCTGCGCAGGAGCTCCTGGCAGTGAGGACTGGCCAGCCCAAAGAAGCATTTGCTTCCAAGTCCTTCTTATGGAGACAATGACAGTTTGCTAACATGGATACAGAGTACTCACTGCCTCTTGGTCTCTGTGCCCAGGCACCCCCAGTTTAACTGGGATAGGCAGAGCACCCATGACCAGTGTCCCTAGATTCTCACCCCAGCTGAATGCCTTGGTTTGATTTTCAAGCAATATCTGAATCTGATGGACAGAGCTTAATGATTGTATTTCTCTCAGGTTTTCATATAGTGAGGGAATATGTGCTTTTCACAACTTACTGTTTCTTGAGCACTATCAACATAATTTAAAAATTCATACAAGTGGTGAATTACAAGTTAGAATTACATGTTGGAAGGGACCTCTGGAGATCATCTGTACCAATGTCCAGCCAACAGCTGGGCCTTAGATTTGATTTTCCAGAGGACTGTCTAGCCAAGGAATATTCTTTAGCCAAGGGGATTCCACCACTTTTCTGGGCTGCCTGTTCCAGTCTTTAATTCTCAAGATGAATAATTTTCTTTTCTTAAATCCAAATGAAAATTCCTGTGGAACAACATGTACCTGCTGTCTCTTGACCTGCTACCATCCATCCTAGAGAAGAGAGCACTTACAGTAAATTCCCTGTAACTTCTCTAAGGTGTTTGAAGACAGTGGCAAAGCCGTTTCGGGTAGAGGTGGGCCTTTTGGAGATTTCTGTGTGCTTATGGGCACCCTCTGTTAGCTCTCTGTGGTGATCACATGAAATATTCTGCGCTTTTAAAGGTTTTGTGAATATATTTAATTTTGTGAAGATTCAGGTAAGAGAATTAAATGCCTTAATTGATGGGCTCAAAGCCCACTTCTTTTGAGGGAGCTGAAACAGAATCAAAATCTGTGTCTTTTTAACTCCAAGTGTGTTTGACAATTTCAAAAGGGCTTGGTATTTGAATCAACTCTCTGTCTCTGAGGATTGAAATCCTAGCATCAGCTGCAGTGTGCAATGGTTTCATTGTGAGCACTGGAATATCATTTGATTGCATTTAGGTTTTCCTTGTCCTGCCAATGTTGCCTCTGCTTGTTTTGAATTTTTCCAAATTACCACCAGTCAGTAGTTGATCACAAAAATAAATCAGGTTCTTTCTGCTGATTTTTTTTCTCCTATGTCTTCCCTGTTTTCTATGAGAAGTTTCTATCACTAAGCTAATTATGCTGATTAGCTGAGTTGAATTTTTCATGTAGGCCTTTTTGAATGAAGCATCATGTAAAAGCAATAACAGCTCTTAAATAATGTAAAAAATTTAAGAATAGAAATAGCAGATGAGATTATCAGCTGGGCAGAGGACATCAACATTTCTTTTATAATTTTTTTTTTTTTTGGTTTTGTTGGAACTGGGGTAGTAAGGAAAAAGCATTTATAATCTTGTTATGTAGGAGCTCTCCAACAGAGGCAGGAGTGATACAGCTCAGTTTTCCAAGGAGCTTCATTGTGGCCATTTATCACAGTCAGACATTTGACTCAAGTGCAAAAACGTAGAAAACTAAGGTTATATCAGGTCTCCAAGAAGGATTAAAAGTAACCCAAACAGCAGAGAAAAGAACAAAAAAAAAAAAAACCCACCCAAAAAACAAACCACCACATAATTTTCCTCTCACAGACTGAAACTTTATCTAGATTTGCAGCCAAGGTGAGAATATTTTCCATGGAGAAAAAGGATAAAAACAGTATAAAAGATATATGCTGAATCTTACTCTCCCCAGAAATGTGCAATCCAGTTTCCAGCTAGGGATGTTATGAAGTGTGTAGCTGACTCTAGGATAATTTCCACAATCTTTTTGAGAGATGGTGTGGTGGAGGGGGTTTGTTTCATATGCTTTTGGGAAAATAACAAACAGTAACTGGGAATATGAGACACTTGGACTATTTCTGAGTGACCTATTTTTCAGAATTTTTAGAGCCTTGAGGCAAATCCCAAATTTTGACCATTTCTAAGATACAGGCAAGTTGCTTCTTCAGTTTAATGCCTGTAGGTTCCACATTGCATGTAAAGAAATTATGTTTGACATTATCACAACCTTGCAGCCAAATCAGCTTTAAGAACAAAACATGTTCTATATCCAGGGGTCCTGAGTGTCAGACTGCTTGTGTGAAGGGGGCATGTCCTGGTTTGTTTTATAAGACAAAACTGTGGCTGCCTTTTTGTTCAAGCAGAGCAAATCGTGGCTATGACGGGGGGAAAGCCCCAGAAGCACAAAGACCATGCTGCAGGCACGTGATGTGCACTGCCACTGAATTTCATGTGCCAGTCTGAGAAGGCATTTTATTGTTAACCATCAGGACACAGCCACTGCCTCACTGGTGAAGCCTTCACAGCAGACCACCACATTTACTGACTTGTTTTTCTAGGACTCAGAGGGCAAGCAGGGGTGTATGTTTGGGAGAACCAAAGGGCAAGGACAGTCCTCAAGTTTTCTCTCAAGTCTCAACACATTGTGTTTTCCTCGTTGGAAACTGCATCTTCCTCTGCTGAAGACACTGTAACTAACTGCATTTGGAACAACAGAGTAAGATTTAGTTCACAAGTTCTGGGTTTTGTTTTTGTTTAATACACATTCAGAGAAAATTCACAGAGCACAGTGAGTTGCAATTTTCTATAGTTTTTTAGGTTAAAATTGGAAGTATCTTTGCACAAACTGAGTGCTTGCAAGTAAATAATTGAATTTTCTAAAGACTGCAGGTTTGAGCTTTAGTTACATTAACATGAGCAGAGTATTGATCAGTACAAGCTCTAACCAGTGGCTGGTTGAATACTTGCTGATTTTACAGATATCCTCTTCAGCCATTAGACTGCAAATTCTGGCCTTGTGTATTGGGTTTTGATGGCAAGGTTTTGGCAGCTGGGGGCTACATGGGTGGCTTCTGGGAGAAACTTCCAGAAGCTTTCCCCATGCCTGATAGAGCCAATGCCAGCTGACTCCAAGACAGATCCACTGCTGTCTAAGGCTGAGCCCACCAGCAGCAGCTGTAAGTGCCTCTGGATAACATAATTAAGAAGGGTAAAAAAAACCCTAAAGCTGTGCAATAGCAGCTGGAGAAAACATTGGGAATATACAAGAGAAACAACTCTGGAGACACCAGGATCAGTGAAGAAGGGAGGTGCCTGACTGGAGAATCTCCTTCAGGCCGTGTTGAAGACCCTGGAGAGGAGCTGTGCCCCTGCAGCCCATGGAGGTCCATGGTGGGCACCTGGTGCCCATCCAGGGCCAGCCCACCACACCTTGCTAAAATCAACAGCAAAACTCCTCTTGACATCAGCATGGCCATAATGGTATCCAAAGAATCTTTTTCAAACCACTAAAATATTCCAAAATTCAGGGAACTTTAAAATGTGACCAGCATTGTGGCAGATTTTTGTAAACTTGGGGTGTATTTACGGCAAGAACATGTTTGCAATATCCATGTTAATGAAATGTGCAGCAGGAGTTCTCAGCTTGCACAGTGACATTCATCACTGTCAAACTCCCTCTTTGAATTCACATCCTCCCAATGTATTAATGAGGGCTTTAATCTCAAAAGACAAATCTGATCCACAATTGAATTCATGGGGAGTCGCATTCCTCATGCATGAGTATAGGAAAACCTTGTAAGCTCCCAGCTGAGCTGCTAAGGCCTTTGCAGAGTGTCCTCCTTACACTGACATCACACCAAACTCCAGAGTTTCTGCTTTGTGTATTCAATTTAAATTCATAAGGGTTTTGGTCCCGTATGTGCCAGCAAGATGTACCAGATATTTTTAGAAAGGAAAAGTGTCAAGGACAGATTAAAAGGGTTGTAAAAATTTCCACCAATGTTCAGCTCATGGGACAATAAGCTTGTAGCTTTGAAAAACAGACTTTGTTTTGTCTTTATGCTTGGCATGACAAATCCTCTGTGTTCTCTAAAATGTTTTTCTCTCGTTTGCTTCTGTATAAACCTGAGGTTGTTTGGTAGAGGCATTTCACCATGGGGCCCACTGTAGGCATGCATGAATGACGGAATTAGTGAATGTTTGAAAATGCAAAATTTGTAACCTTGTTACAGTGGTTATGAATACAATAATTTACTTTTTTCAGTGTATATAAATTTTTTTTGGAGAACTGTGGTGTTAATGGCACTCTTAGAGTTATTTTTCCAAATGAATATGAAAAAATATTTAAGAGTTCACGCAATCCATCTCTAAAAGAAACACAGCAAATATTTCATTTAACACATACACAGAAACTAGATAAGCTTTCACCTATAAACTTCCTTAAAATAAAACAAATAACAGCAACTTTTTTAGTAATTAATTTAATAAATATTCTGATAAAATCTCTTACAATGTTGTCTTTCTGGAAGTCAAATATTCTGGAAGTAATATGCTGGCACCTTGGAAGGAACTGACAGTTTGTGAACTCAAGTGATCATGACTGCCACTTTTTTCAGGAGCCAAAACACTTTCTGGTAATAATACATCAGGTCAAGTCATAAGAAGATTTTATACCTGTTTCAAGCAGTTGCTGCTTGAGTAATTTCTTTATTCCAACTGTTTCAGGAGTCAGAATATAAACCATATCCTGAGTGACAAAGAACTGATGTTAAAGCTTGGTTTGGGTGTATAAGTTCATTAGCTCATATCTTCAGGTTTTGGGTTTGTTGGAAGAAGATTCATAATTTTTTTTTCTATTTGGTTTCATCAGGATTCTTTAATTCCTGGCTTGTGCAAAAAAAGCACAATTTTACAGAGTACATAGCAACAGCTGGTTTTGTGGCACTCCTGCCCTGATCTCCCTCATAACCATGAAATACTATGAAGAAAAATAGTAGTTCTAATAACTTTGGACTTTTCCCATCCATAGTGCTTCTTCAGAAGATATATTGTCTCTTTCTCAAAATGTCTTGCAGGCAGATTAAAGCAGGCTCCTTCATTTTCTCCTCTCCCAATCTGCTCCCTGCAATGCATCATTCACTTTACTAAAAGCCTCATATATGTGCTGTCTTAAAATTCCTTGTCTTCTGCTGTCTCTGCAAACTCTGTTGTCTGCAGGCTTCTCTGATAACTGCTCTGCTCTATCCAGCATTTTTCATCTCTGCTTTTATTAATCCATGAAGAATATTACTGGGAAACGGCTTTTTTTTGCTTGTTTATAATTCTGAAGTAAGAAATAAGAAGGAAAAAGGATACAAAGCTATGTTATTCATTACCCTAATTTATGTAAATATGTTCAATAGTAAATCACAGAATTGTAGAGTGGGTTCAGCTGGAAGCAGCATTAAAGATGATTAAGTTCCAGTGCCACTTCTATGGGCAGGGACACCTTCCAGTAGACCAGGGTGCCCCATCCAACTTGGCTTTGAACACTTCCAGGGATGGTGCAGCCTCAGCTGCTCTGGACAACCTGTGCCAGTGACTCACCTTCACAGTAAGGAACTTATTTCTAATATCTAATTTAAACCTGCTCTGTGTCAGTTTAAGGCCACTGCTCCTTGTCCTGTCACTCCACCTGTCCCTACCACTTGGTAACAGTCCCCCTCCAGCCTTCCTGCACATATGAGGGATTAAAAAGTCCCCTCAGAGCCTTCTCTTCTCTGGGATGAACAGGTACCACTCTCCCAGCTTGTCTCCATAGGAGAATTGCTTCAGCCTTCTAATCATGTTCATGGCATCCCTGGACTCACTTCAGCAGGTCCTCCTCCTTCTTTTGTTGATGATTTCTTTTTGAACAGCTGGGTGCAGCGCTGCAGGTGGGGTCCCACCAGAGCAGAGCAGAGGGGCAGAATCCCCTCCCTCGCTTGCTGCCCAGGTCTCGTTTGGCCTTCTGGGCTGTGAGTGCACATTGCTGGGTCATTTTGAGCTTCTCATCCACCAACACTCCCTAGTCCTTCTTCTCAGGGCTGCTCACAATCCATTCCCTGCACAGCTTGTGCTTGGGATTGCCCCGACCCAAGGAATGTTACCAGTGCATTGCTCCCAGCCAGGCAGCGGGGAGTGACTGGTGGAACTCTGATTGCAACTCTCACACAACTCCAGTTTATTAGACTTTACACAATACATTATTTAGTATCTTGCAATTATTGTTTTACCTGTATTGACATATAAACTGGGAAGGTAAGCCTTATAAACAAATAGAAGAGAAAAATTTATGGAAAAAATAACATATATTCCAATTCTTCATTTATTCCCTCCTGGTTCTCAGAGAGCCTTGTGACTTATGTTCATGGAGACTGAAAGAGCTGCTCACATTGCACAGGAAGGAAACCACATTCTTCTGGGCTTTCAGAAGGCACACATATGACATATGTTATTGTTCTGAAATATATGGGCCAAGAAAAAAGAACCTGGATTTGTCACAAAGCCTGGGATCTGGTAGGAACCTCTTGGGATGAAGAGTCTAAATTTGTAAGCAGAACATTCACTGTTTCTCATCACATCAGCAACCAGAGTTTACAAGCTGAAGAGCACAGTGCTGGCTGGCTTCTCCAGCTCTAAACACACTGACAGCAAGTGAATCCTTCTGCATGCATTCCAAACACCTGCTCCTCAGCTCAGCTCAGTCACACTATCTCACAAAAATATATTCTTTATTCTTCTTTGATGAATCTCTAAAAAAAGTCACTTGAATCCTAGAGTTTATTTTGTCTTGCTGAAGATAAACAAGCAATATACACAGAAATGCAAAAGCTATTAAAATGCCAGTACATTAAAAGCCAGCAGTACATCTGTATCATCTAAAAAACAGGGAAATTGAGACCTGGATATGAATATTTTGACTTGGGCTCATTTTTAAGATAAATAGTGCAATTAGAAGCTCTGTTCATTTAAAAAAATTAATATTGTAATTGTTAACGCACATGTATTGTAATGTTAGGGTTTTGGAATATTCAGTCAATAACCAGATAGCAAACATGAATATGAGAGTTATGCAATAGAGAATCATAGTTCCTTTAAATGTAAAATCCAATAAAAAACTATAATAAAGCTATTTTCATGTTCAGAACTGCTGTATTGGTGTGTCCCTCCAGCAAAGTGTACACATGTTATTCCAGATATTATGTGCAATATCTGTGTAAGTGTACACAGGTTATTCCAAGTATTTCCTTGGAAATAAATACTAACAGCCAGAGACTCTGAACTACAAGCTCAGATGTTGTGATATGTGGAAAGGATATGTATTATCCTTCAGCATACTCATACCTTAGCACTGTGTCCATTTGTTCTAAGCCATATCTATAGACAGAAACAGAAATATTATATACAGAGACAGAAGCATTGGTATCTAGAACAAAAACACCATTTTTCCTTAATAAAGAAAAATTTTCAATAATTATATTTGTAAAGAAAATCCAAGGACACATAGAACATAGGTAAATTCTTTACTGTGAGGGCAGTGAGGCACTGGAAGAGGTTGCCCAGTGAAGTTGTTGCTTCCTCATCCCTGGACATGTTCAAGGCCAGGTTGGATGGGGCTTGGAGCAACCTGGGATAGTGGCAGTTGTCCCTGCCCATGGACAGGGGAAATTCAAGATTCCTAGCAACCCAGCCATTCAGTGATAAGAAGATTGTAAGATGCTTTAGTGTCCCATTAAGGAAATCTTAAAATTAAGTAAAAAAAAAGGCAAAGTGGAAATAAGAGATTCCTTTTCAAAAACATTTCAAGAGTTTCTGAAAATTGTGACCCAGATAGAGAGAATCTGCCACTCCCACTATAGGTAAAAAAAAAGAAAACAAAACCCTCCAAATCCACAGCTTGAAGAGTTATATCTTGGACTTGTCTTTAGGTCATCCAATATTGCTGGCCCATCTCATTCACCCATTTGCAGGACCTATACTTTTGTGGACTCCTGTTTTGCTTTTTCTGATACAGATAGACCCAGAAGAGGAAAGTGTCTTGTTTTCAAGGTGATTAGTATATCTTGGGTGTGTAATTTATCAGTGTAATTAATCTTTTACTACATATGTATGACAGCATTTTGCTACTTTTCCTCTGCATAATTATTTTTTGTTAACTTCATTAATAGAATCATAGAATATCTTGAGAGGGAAGGGACCCATGGAGTCCAAGCCCTGGCCCTGCACAGGACAACCCCAGAGTCACCCCAGGTCCCTGAGAGCATTGTCCAAAATGCTCATTGAGCTCTGTCATGCTGGTGCTGTGGCCACTGCCCTGGGCAGCCTGTTTCTGTTCCCAGCCATCCTCTGGGTGAAGCACCTTTTCCAAATATCCAACCTAAACCTCCCCTGACACAACTTCAGGCCATTCCCTCAGGTCCTGTCATTGGTCATCAAAAGGCGATCAGTGCCTCCCCTCCTCTTCCCCTCAAAGGAAGGTGTAGACTGCAATGTTTGCAAAAGAACTTCTTTGGTGTTGGCAAATGCAGCAATACTTAGTTCACCTCTGTGTAACTAAGTCACAGCCTCCTCTTGCTCAAATGCTTTTGGAAAAGGATATTGTGAATCTCTGTAAAGTTTGAGCCCTGTCACTAAACCACACTTCAGGGTCTTTGGTTTTTGCTAATATGATATAAAAGAACTTAATGTCCCCAGCTCCAGCACTGTTAATTCCCTGCAGCTCCTCAGCTGCATTTCAGGAACACAGCCTTTCTAATGTGTGCTCTTTTCTGACAGTTAGAGTTACTACAATATCTGCCCTTTATTTTAAGTATAAATGAATTAATTACTTCCAGGAACCCAAAAAAGTATTTTTCATTTTAACAGATTTCATAATGTCTGGGAAGATAAAATTCCATTAAAAACATGAGTCTTTAAAGATGAACCAGGGCACAGAGTCTTTCTAGGACATGTCATACTCCCATGGTTTATAACACTGTGTGGAATTTCAGTCTCTGGGCCAAATACTTGCCTGTGTGCTGAATTTTGGAAATATGAGTCTGACAGAGAAGCCCCTGCAAAAGACACTTTGAATGTCTGGCTGTGCAATGTAGATAGCAATAGCTGCTGTAGGAATCCTAATCATGGCTCAAGAACTGCATAAAACTGGAGCAAAAATGCAATCACTGCCTTACAGCACTGAAATGCAAAATATCAGATAAAAGGCAAAAGGCTGGTTAGAGCTAAATACTAAATGAAATCACCCTCAGGAGAAGTTAACTGCATTGGACTGTGAGGTTCATCTAAAGGCCTGTCACTAGTTTGAACTACTCCACAGCCACCCATTTCTAAGAGAAAAAAAGCAAGAAGGTGTTTGCTTTCATCATCCCTTCTCTTCGTTTAAAATGGTGGTTGTCACTCTTTTGGTAGAATGTCTGGTCAGTCAGGAGTAATTACTTGTGATAACTCAGCCTTTTTCTGTCTTCTCCTGGGAAAAGTGGCCACCTGAAGGGATGCTGAGATGCTAATTCCAGTACTTGTCTGAAGTTTAAGCACACCTTTAAATAAAATGAACTGACCAAAACCACCATGGTTAGAAAAATCACTGGTATTTAGTTCCTGGGTACCTGGGGAAATACAGCTCTATATCCATTCCTACTGGCATATGTTAACCTGTCTTTTTCTTTTGAACTGTTTCCATTAGATGAAATAGTGTGTGTCAGGCCTTAAATCTTCTAGATAACAGGACATGGCAGTTTGTCATTTAGGACAAAAATAACTTCTGCTCCACCGTCAGAGTTCATTACTGTCAGCTGGAGTAGAACCCTGCTTGGGAAGTACATGTCTGACTACATGATACATCCTCTTTGCCTTTGTGAAGGGTTTGTATGTAAGTTATAGATACACTTAAGATAAGCACTGCACACCCAGTCCCTTCAGGGTTACTGCCCAGGCTGAAAAGACAGGAAAACTCTGACATGCAATTTATCACTGGAGACTAAAATATTCATTGTCACTAGTTTAAACTCAGACTAAACCCTGTTTTAATCTGTATGTTTAATGAGATGGCTAAAGGCATTGCTTTTCCAGGTATTTGATAAATTAAAGAGGAGTTAGGATAAAACCCAAGACAGATAGGACCCTGTAGATGAACTTGGTCTGTTTTCAAATGTGCTTCTGATTTTCACTGTTTTTCAAGATTTTTAGTGATTTCAGATTAGGGAAATGACCTTGGCTAATCTATGCCAGTATTTTTCCAGATGTTTGCTTGTGAACGTTCCATCAGTGGAAATGAAAATACTGAAAAACAACTGGAACCATGGAAGGTAAACGTTAATTTATTTTTACCAACCAAATTCATGACTACAATGTACAAGTCTAATATGCTCTGACATCCAGGCCCAGAACAGCAGCACACAAATATGTCAACATTACATTATAAGGAACAAAACACTCTTGTTGAGATCTGATGAGAAATTTTCTCATTAGTGTATTTTAGTGAAAGATAAGTAGTAACAGCCTTGTACTCTGCATGAGCTGTCAGAACTTTCCGTAGCTCTGGGAACTTGAGAAATAATAATAATGTAACATTAGCAAGTCTCACTTATTTATTTAGTTAGTCCCTGAATGAAGAGATCAGCAGAGCAGTTTCCCTGCAATCTGTTAACATCATGGAAAACTAAACTTGAGTAAAAAAGATGAAGGGGGCATCAAACCTGGCAAGCAAAGGGGGATAATGACATTCAGGAGCCAGCCAAACAAAACATTAACTCCTACAACAAGGACAAATCATTCTAGATATGAACAAAAGAGGCTGCCCACAGCAGTTTTTGTCTGAAATCTAGTGGCCTACATTTCAGAGATCCTCAAATGTTCTAGACAGTCTCATTTTGGACTGCAGAGTCAGGCATGTCAGTGATTATAGAAAGAGTCTTCTGGGAAAATAGGTGCCTCACTCACAGCTAAAATCTGCTGTGATTCTGGTCAGCAGCTCCCACATTTTTCCCTCTTGCTGAGAGCACTGTAACACTCAGCAGGTGCCTGAACCCAGAGCAACACAGGACAGCTGCTGTTGTTTCCTCCCCACCAGAGGTGAGGAGGACACACCTCTGCCAGCCCTTCCATAAAGATTCTGTGAGTTTGCAGTGCCACAGACCAACCCAGCAAGCTGAAAGGCCAGGCTTGGTGAGGTGGGGATTGTAGGAGATTGACCAAACCACCAGATTATGGAAGAGGCTTCCAGGACCACTTTTCCCTTAAAATTGAGCTATAGTGTAAATTCAAGCAGAATAAAGGTGAAGTAAAAGGAGAAAAATGAATACACTGACTGTAGCCTTCTTTGGAAGGAAAGTTTGGACTTATTTGCCCTCTTGCAATAGTTATTTTTGTCTTTCCTAGTCACTGTAATTTTTATATAATGCTGATTGCATGTGAAATGTATGAGCTAAGTTGCTGGCAATGAGTAGGGCCCAAGTGTTCTCTCTCTGGTGAGGCTGCTTCTGGCTTCCTGTTGAGTTTTAGCATCTGCTGAGTTTACACATGGATTAATGAACTCTTCTCAATATTTCTTGGTTTGTCTCTCACCAAACTGAGATGAAAGGGAATCACGACCTTGCCTAGTAAGCATATGGTGAACATTATTTATTGCTAAAACAGGCAAAGCATTTTTTGCTAAGCAAACCTTGGCGGTGCTCAGCATCCACTCTTCAAAGTTCCACCTGCTTGGCAGAATGAGATGATGAGCAGATGTAGTATTTGCCAGCTTGATGAAAGCACTAAAAAAATTAAAACCATTTATTGATCCAAACCATTTCATGCATGCATTTGTAAATGCATGCATGAAATGGTTTGGATCAATAAACCCTAAACACAGGGAATAGTTTTGCTTTTGGTTTCCAGTTGCAGCTTGCTGTATTTCTAACATTGTTTCGGTCTTGATCAGTTTACAAAGCTTTTAGGCCTTTGATAATAGCTTTTCAAAATTGCATACTTAAAGTCTTGAAACTTTCTGAACACCCAGATTAAGGTATCACATTCTAACCCACCATTCTTGCTTTGTTCAAAGCCATTCCCATTTCTGCTACACCTCTCTAGACCATGCAATTTTTTTCTTAGCTGCAATTCTCCAGTTAATGCAGCTTTGCACTCTATATTGTTTTCCTTCTGATTTCTTGCAGATATTTCCTGTTTTCTAGCTGTAAGCAGTTTTTGTTGAACTGTTCAGTTTTTGTTGGTCCCTTAGAGGGACCTAATTCCTTTCAGTCATTGAACATTGACCTTGGAAGGACTTGACTCTTCCCATTGACAGAGCACAGAGCAACCTAAAAATCAACTTGGCTTTTAAATCAGCCCCTGGCTCCAGCCACTGAATATTCCAACCTGTGTTGGAAGTACATAAACTCTCAGGAGACTTCTTGTCCTTTATAGATACCTGTACAATTTTTAGGACATTCAAAATACTAACACGTATATAGAGTTAATGTTAAGATGTTAATATTTACAAAATGTTTGCAGATATTTAAGAATTAATACAGAGAGCTCTATTATATAGTGCGAGTATTTTGCAGCAAATTATTTAGCATTAAAATACTATATTGAATTACCTAGGTCGTGGAAAGTGGTCTCTGTACTGGAGAGAGTTATTATTTCAAATTGTATTTACTGTCCTGAATAAAAGTTGCACGATTTTCACTGTTTACTTCAGACACTCAGTGAAGGAGGAAAAATCTGGAGATGGAGAGTTTACTACTAGTGTGAAACACTCTGAGAAGACGTTTGCTTTTAGAAGCTAAGTTAGTGTATTTTTGCGTGGTTTATACTTGACTGGAGCAAGTAACAGAAGCCATTTAGTCCTGAGAAATGCACATTTTGTTCTGTGATTCTGGTGCCATTTTCTGTTTTGTAACTATGCAGAAGTTTTAGTTATGGTGGAAGTTATGAGAAAAAGCAGCTGTCTGGCACACGATAACTTCTCTTAAAGTGGGTGAATCAAAGTAAAACTTGCAGTGTTTGAGATGCAGATGTATTAAGCATGCTATTATCTAAAGGTCAAAAAGATATTTATAGATTAACTGGTGTTAAAGAAAATATTAACTATTTGCAAACATCGGTTATACTTGGGAAAAACCCCACACTTCTGTAGCTTCTTTCTAAAGGCATTATTTTATCCTTTGTTTAATGACAAGACATAGGTTTACTTTTCGCTCTTTTGTTATTTTCAATAGAAAGACAAACTATGCACTTACCCAGAATACCAGTGTTTATGCAAGGCTGAAATCCCCACACAGTGACTCTTCAAATGCAGTATTCAAAAGCTACCATTTACTGCATTAATACTCCTTCAGCATTAGCTAAAAGATGTATCAGTTTTGTTTCTTGATAATTAAGGAGAAAACTGTAGCAATTTGAATGCCATTGTACAGGAGTTCTGGAGTGATTGTGATTTTAAATAATTTTGAAATAAATAAAATAATAAAATTTTGTTATCCATTTAGACCTTTACTAGAAAAGTAACAACTTGCAGAATATTTTTGAGTCAGGAGCTAGACAGATAATTCTTTATCTAGTTGTAAAGTCAAAAGAGCCTTTATTTGAAGTAGCTCTGTTGTATACATCTTACATTTGATATATTTTGTCAGTAGCATAATCGCAGGGAGGTAGGATTAAGTACACTAATCTGAAACAGCCATATCGAGAACATAACCATAAAACATCTCCTTAATCTCTGTTGAACTCTGAAAAAAAGAGCATTTCTGGAGATTTGGATGGTCCCTGAGAAAAAGCAAAATCCAACCTGAAGGGGTTCAGCTCCTGGACTTCCTTGCAAAAACCAGCCAGGATATCACAATCATCCCAAGGAGTGTTGTATTCCAGTAAAACACCTCTGCAGAAAAGTGTCAGGGGTTTTATTTTTTAAATTAAATTAAATTAAATTAAATTAAATTAAATTTTAATTTTATTTCAGAATGTCCATAGATTTTTAGATTGTTAAAGACCTGAAGGCATGGAGAAGTGTTTCAGATTTCAAGCTTCTTGAGAGACAGTTTTGAAGAGAGAAGGCAGCTCTCCCAGTTTGCCCGAGGTACCTGGGAGGCACAGGGGCATTTCTCACCCTCTCATCCTCTCATGCTCCCCCAGCAGCTGCTGCATTCCTGCACTTCAGTAATACCCACATGATGGCAGAAGAGAACAGACAGCTGCAGACACAATCTGACAGGCAAGTTCACTTCTGGTATTTCTGTGAACACTTACTATATATATCTGTTAAAATATATAAACATCTGGAAGTATTTAAATATAAATATATAGAATAAATGAACACATATACTTTTATATGGATGTGTGTGTATATACATATAATGCATTTATAAATATAGATTTCTGAAGTATGAGAAAAACATGGTTTTAGTTTGGGACAGACCTTACTGTTCCTAGGAATCAGAAAATAGCGGTGATATAAAAATAGTTGACTTACATCCTCTTCTTACTTTCATTGCCAGAAATTGGTGGTAGTTTGTTTTATCTGTACAGTTGCACAGGTAAAAATCTATGATTGAGACTGATATCAGACTCTGAGAGGAAGAAAACCATACAATTTTAAGTACTTCTATGGTCAGTGAAACTCCAATTTGACTAATTTAAAGCATGCTGTGCTCAGTAACTGGAACAAACAACAAGATAAAAGGTTTTTACCAATCCACAGTTTTACTGCATACATTGTGCATGCCAATGTTAAAATCTCTCAGCCTCAGTAATCCAAAGTGATCTCAGTCATGCAATGTATTTTTACAGGCAGTCTTGTAAAACATTATTTTTCTTGGTTGTATGTCTGAAAAGTGTTGACTACATTACACTGCATAATAATAATAATAATAATAATAATAATAATAATAATAATAATAATAATAATAATAATAATAATAATAAT